>CM056170.1:9955983-9975396 GCA_029691765.1 Entomobrya proxima | reverse complement strand
TCACGGGGTTTGTTATTTATCCCTTAAATTTATATTACTAGATTCGTATGATTGGTTTTAATTTGTTTGCTCTATTTAGGTAATCTACTACCCCTGGAACTGCTTGGAGAATAGTTCTGCTTCATACGAGGTGATTTTTTAACATTTCGTTTACAAATCCGTTTCGATTGAACTTAATACTTGCGAGATTAGAACGGAAGGGTATAGTAGAGTAGAGCAATAAAATAAATTGAAAAAATCCTGCTTCATGTTCACTTGCACGTTACATGCTAACTAGACGTGTATGCTAACATGACATGTTTCTATCCACAGGTCCTTGTTATTCCAGAAGACCAAGTTAGCTGGGTTGCTACTAGTGGGGAAACTATACCCGCTAACGCTATTCCAGGTAAATTCACACGATACTTTACTTAAATGAATAGTTACTAAAATGTTTCTTTAAATCCCCCAGGAGGAATATCCCTCGAAGGAGAAACACTTTACGTAGGAAGAGCTCCACACGAGGGTACGATTACTCCAGGGAAAGTACATCCAAGCCACGCTGTTTGCTACATAAGCTATGGTGGTGAGGAGCATGGGTACTCTGAGTACGAGATTCTTGTTAAGAATGATTGAATTTATTAACGCTGTCATCATTTTCTAATTTTTTTTTGCTTACATGAATTATGCTTGAATAAAATATTTCAATTCTACAATCAACTTTATTTACCACAAAATCATAGTAAAAAATACAAAAAAAAACAATTCATTACTCATAATTCACAGCAATTTGTAAGAAAATAAATATTTATGTTCACTTATAAATAATTATCCCATAAATTAAAATCGTTTTTGTTTATTTATTATTTATCAAAATAATTATTGTCATTAAGCTACTGTTACTACAGCATAGCATCAGTTATCATTTCAAAAAAATATGCATATATTTTTTTCCAAATTCCATCAGCTTGTCAGGATATAACGCAGCTCAAAAGCGATGACGGCTTGTACTTATTCGCATGTTCATCTTGACATAATCAATATAATAATTACATAAATAATAGTAATTAGATTCATGCTTTGTTGCAATAATATTCTTCGTCATTTAGCTGATGCTCCCAGAATATCATTTACAAAAAATATGTATATATTTTCCGAACTAAATTAGTCTACCCACCGAGAGATGTCGCAGCTCATAAACGACGAGCTTTCTTGCTGCTGTGCAGTGCACCGTGCAACAAACAAACAACAAACTCTTTGTTCATGCAGAGGTCATCGAAAACAGTTCAAAACTGTTCAGGTCATTTTCACTTTCTCTTTGAGTTTGCGTTCAGGTTTTCTCTCCGAAAGCCAGTCAGTCGGTTTTTCTTTTTTAGAACTCATCTGTGTGAAAACAGTTGTAATTAATTAAAAGTGGTGCAGTTAAAAATAAACGGTAGGGGACGCTTATTAAATAATAGTGAAAGTTATAATAATTTATAATTTGATAGTAATAGTAATTTGTAAAAGTGGTAGACAGGTGCATTGCTAGTACGGCTTCGGTTGGAAAGCAAGTTAGCTTAATAAAGCTAGATGTTGCAAAAAGATGAGTATCCATGAAGTAGGTTGTCCGTTGGAGGGAATGGAGGAGTTCCAGGAGAAGAAGGGAACGAAGCAGTATATCAACGATAAGGTGTGTATGTGTAGAAAAGAATGTAAGGTTCTGAGTCCCAGGAATCCGGTGGATAACAAAAGCGGAGTTTCCTGTGATGCTATTGGTCTTTCTGATGAGAAAAAGGTTAAGGTTAACTAACTATTCTTTATAGTTTTGTCACAAATGGTGTTTTTAAACAATTAACGTTTCGCATTTCATTCCTTTAGTTCTACTACAAACAACTAAGCACAAACATATTTATTTTACATGGAACATTCCACCAAGGCCTCTTGTCGCTTTCTTATCCTGGACGTCAGTGTACCTCTATCAGTGCCGTTGCGGCTGTATATGCGTCGCAAATTCCACCACATTCCTGGACCCCTAGAGACGTTAATGCGATTGTTGAAACAGGAGATCAATATTATGGCGTTATCAGAAGCAATTTGAGAGATAACCATCCGTTCCTTTATGCAGACCAAGTTACAGGAACAGTAAAAGTTAACGACCATTATGTGCGAATCATCCCAAACAATGAGGTGCTTTCCGGGAGATTGGGATGCGAAGGGGATGACTACAATGGCTGTCTTGATAACCTTTCCACATTATTGGCTTTAGCTCTTGAGACGGACATGTACAGCAGTTTTATAATCACAGCTAAGGAGTACTCATTTGGGCTGTTCAAGTCAAAAAGTTCGGCCTATTTCTTTAATTCCCACTCGTGTGGACCAAATGGTTTGAGTCACCGCTTTGGAACCGCTTCCGTAGTCCGATTTCCAGTAAACGAAGCAAAAATGATAAGCTCACATGTAAATAGTTTGCTTTACTGGGAGCCCCCGGAGTTGATCCTCTGTACAGTTACGCCTATTAAGTGGAAATATCTTCAAGAAGAGCAGGTAATAATGTGGAATGTGAGGCCATAAGATTTTATGATGTTGTAATAAAATATACGTATATTTTTTCAGTCTGGATCACTAAAGGAGAATCCTTCACCAAATACGAGTGAGCATTCACCATGTAGCGATCAGGTACAAACATTTAAAATAACTCTTATGTAATTCATTAATTCATTATGCATCGATTTAAGTCAAAAGAAACGTGTCAAAAAATATGTCCATATTTTTTAGTCCACGCCAGCCAAAGTGGAGGAAGCCAGCACAACGCCAGAAGGAGGGCAAGTAGATAAGCAGCCTATTCAGCAGAAAGTACAAAAGGTACTATCAAGGTTTAAAATCACAATTGCATCATTCATTTCATAATATTAATGTGTCAATTTTTCCCTTTAGCTAAAGACCTTTGAGGATTGTTATAACTACGTAAGAGGAAGCTTTCAAGGGATTCTTGATATGCCATTTCCTTTATCGTTACAAGAGTGCATGCAAATGGAGGAGATTGTTTTCTTCAGAAGTACCATGAGGAAGTGCGACGTAGCCAGAAAACACAAAAACGTGGTCGTTGGATGGTTTTATACCGACATAGTTCAAGCAACAGCAAAACTCCGTGTCAGGCTTGCTGACTTCCACGAAGAACTTATAGAATACTACAGTAACCTGAATGATTCAGAGGAGCTGGAGGAGGATGCAATTGACAACAGGTCAGCTAGATTAGAATCTTTAAAAATGAAGTGGAACAAAATGCAAAAGGCGTTTACAGCAGCATTGGTGTATCTTGAGCAAAAATATGAAGCAACGCAGGTTTTTTTCATATTATTACACGCATCATTTGGAAAATATGTGTATATTTTATACTGATTTGATTCATGTTACTGACATATTGAAAGGTGGAGCTTGGGGTAAAAGATCATACGTACAACGATGCCATTCACAAATCAGATTCTGAGACTGATTTTGAAGATGTTGATGTATAACACACAAACTTATAACACATAATTGCTTTAAATGCTTGGTTTTTATTTGTGCAATAAAGAATGATAATAACTTATAGGAGTATCGTGTGTCTACTCGGAAAAACGAGACAATACAGTTGTCCGGTGACACGGAGGATGAATCGGGTTCCGAAACGGACTTTGAAATGCCTTCTGATAAAGAAACTGTAATGCATGCATTTTTTAAATATGGTTTACTTTTTGGTTATTCATACGATAATTACAATTTGTTAGAATGATGAGAATGAAAAAGTTCCAAAAAATCGCACAATGGATGAGGATGAATCAGATGACGAATCAGTTGATGAATCAGATGATGAATTTCCTGAAGATGAAGAAGGATTAGAGGTAAAAGTATCAATACATACTAAAAAATCCAACCTAAATCCTGTTCTTGTCTAATTATCTATAAATTGTCTAAAATACTATCTAAAATTCAAAGACTGCCACGAATTCTTTATCAAGTGACGACGATTCGTCGGACAATGAATCATTGAGCAGCGGTGATGAAGATTTTGTAGTAAATACAAACAAACAACTAGAATTATTCTAATGCATTTCTGAATCTAAGAAAATATACTCATATTTTTTATATGCAGTCCTTACCAAATAAACGAAAAGCTAAAGGTCCAGCTCCAATTGAGAGTGAAAGCAAGAAGGCTAAATTGGAACGCATAGTAAACAAAGTTACACGAAATATTGAATTACGATGCATTGACTGCAACTTAGGTATACAAATTAAAACTTCCAGCTATTTTCAGAATATACTTTAATAGTGGTTTATTATTTAGAATTTAAAGGAAGATGTGCTCTTGAAAAGCACAACAGAGTCGTCCACAACAAAAAAACGTACAAATGCCCTATAAAAGATTGCAAAAAGGGTATAAAGTTTACTTTTTCTATTTTTACATTAAAACAAGGGGTAACTGTTCCATGAGCTCGAGACCTTAGAATTCCTACAATAAAATGTTTTGTTTTTGAATTATAGATTTGGTATCTGTGCATACGTTACGCGAACATATCAGAAAAATCCACCTAGGTACTGAAAAAGTTCACCGAGGTACTGCAAAAGTCCACCTAGGTACTGAAAAAGTCCACAAATGTGATAAGTGTGAGAAAGGTATGAAATAAACCACTTTCCACTTATAATTTGATTGATACTATTGATTAATTGCAAATCTCTTATCTGAAGCATTCAATAGCAAAGTTTTTTTAAATATCCATATAAAGTCTGTACATGAGGGTTTCAAATGGGAGTGTGACAAGTGCGATGCAAGTGAGTATAAATTTATTGTTATTGCAAATATATTTGCATTATTGTTCAAATCAGTAATTACTCATTTTAAATTGTAGCGTTTTCTTATCCATGTTCGTTGGCAAAGCATGTGAAGTCTATTCACGAGTCAAGAATCTATACATGCCCAGACTGTGGACAAGGTATTTCTAAAAAATCAAGGATTCGTTTCATAATTTAATACATAATTTAATATCAAATTATAGGGTTTACAAGCAATAGTGGTTTGATTAGGCATAAATTAAAAATGCACACTCCTACGGCTTTGAGCTGCACATTTCCTGGATGTGTTCAAGGTTAGTGTATTATTATACAAACATTATTAGGTACAAACAATTTTACGAGTTTATTTTTAATGCTCAATAACTAAATTAATTAATTTAAGTTTTCCGTACTGAGAAAAGATTAAAAGCACACGAGGAAAAGATTCATAAGGGAGATCAAGCGCGGTACAAATGCGACGATTGTGGTCTTGGTATGAGTTTAATTATTAGCTTCTTGAAATGCTTTCGATTGATCTCTATAAAATTGTGACTTTTAACTGTCTTTTTAGTATTCAAGACACAGTATGAAATTAAAAACCATAGAAATAAATTTCATGGTAAAAAGGCTTCAGGTAACAAAGGAAGAAAGTGTGACACTTGTGGAGGAACTTTCCAGAACACGGATACATTATACTTCCACTTAAAAGTGACACATGAAGCAAAGAGTATGTAAAAAATAAATATATGTATATTTTTTGAAGGTCATATTACCAGTTATTTTATGTATGCCACTGAATTTTAAAGACGTCGAGAAAGTAAAATTGGATAATGTGTGCCTATCAGAATGTGATGAAAAAGTATTCGAAGCGTTTATCGAAGCTGTGAAATGTGGAGATAAATATAATTGTTGCAGTCAAAGCTTTAACAGTGAAGCGGCTTTACGTATACATTTGGGTTTAATGCATCACAAAATTGCATGGTAACGATGATTTAATAAAGACGCTTAACATCGTTATGAATTTTACCGACTTTCTTATATAATATTAATACTTTTAAAATTATAGGTGGCGAGATATAGCCAGGATCAAGAAGTATCCTGCAAAAAGGGAGGAAGTATTGGAGAAGCTGTTGGATTTCCATGATTTGTCTAATAAGTACCTAAGAGACAATGACCTTCACCGAAAAGTCTATGTTTTGGTTTTTGTTCCAAAGGAGATTACAAAAGAGAAACTTGCTGAATATTTAGCGAATCCACATAATGAATTTTATATATATTTTGGCAGCTGGTCTGAAAGTAACGAATTACTTTAATTTTTATTCAATTTGGAAATTTTGCAACTTGTTTTTATAGAAAAGGTGATTTACATGCATTTCAGAAGAAAGAAAAGTCGTAATTTCGCCGCATCATTTTGACGCGTCTTCACAAGTTTCAACGCTTCTCATTACACATTTGACCGATTTCCAGTGTTACCACATACAAGACATCCCACTTGGTCCAGATTGTCCTATCAACAAAGGAGCTGATATGATCTTGTATATGGAAGCGAAAGAGATCGTAAGTATGAATATTCGTTAAAAAATATACATATATTTTTAAACATAATCTTACATGGTGTTTTGTTCTATTGCTTTCAGCTTCGGCTACTTATCTTTTCGATGAAATATAAGAATCACATGTTCCAGAACTTTGAATTTATGCCACTTTTGAATATAACACGTGAGGAAATCAAGGAAATAATTGAAGACGTTTTGAACAGTGGTGGTGACTGGACCAAGCTTGCAAATATTCAAATAGACTTCACGAATGAAGTTCCTATACCCAAAATTAAAATTGCTAAGGAGCACAAATGTGAACACTGCAATTTTAAAGGGGCTACTGATACACATCTAAAAATTCATCAATACAAAATGTGAGTGATATCCATTATAATCGTATTGTTCTTATCTAAAAATAGAAAAATTAAGTTATTTTATTTGTAGGAACCATTACGATTCAAATGGACCAATTACATACACCGATATCTTGTTGAAGATAGACATGATGAATACTGAGGAAGTCTTTACAACTTTAACAAGTTTTAAAGGAAACAACAACTTCCACGTGTACGTGGTAGCAAAGGCAAGGAAAGGGTTTTCTGGATCAGTAAAGGCCTACTTAGATGCAGATAAAGGTTCCATTGGGTTATATTTTGGGAAAAACTCTAAAAACACAACCACCATTTCTAAGTACCACTCCATAGAAGGAAGATATTCAACAGTGAAGAGAATGAGAGAGCCAGGATTTGAAGTTTTTCACTTGATTAATTATCCGTGTGATTCCAAAGAGCAAATGGAGAAAGTGGAATTCATACTTATTGTAAGTATTAAAAGTAATACAATTATTTAAAAAATATAGATATATTTTTTGAAAAATATAGACATATTTTTTATCATCCATATATTTGCTTATAGCTAATTGGCATTATTCGCCACAAAATTGGAATGGAAGGTGTACCAACTATTTATAACCAAAAATGGTTTCTAGTACAATTTGCGTTGCATATGACAAGAGAAGAAGTAGAACCATTAGCTCGTTTTATCATAAGTTCCAAAGATCAAATTTTTCCTGGAATTCAGGACCTTTTTCCGTGTGTGCCTGAACCTATTCTGATTGAGCGTAGAATATAGTAACTGGTAATTTATTTAAAAGTACTTCTAGTCATAATTAATTCGTTTTGTATGTTAAATAACTTTGTTTTTGTTCCAACAGATTTTTACAGAACAATGAACTAGTTGCTCGTTGTCGCTAAAACAACGCGTTTCCAAAATGGGGTGGATGTGGAGAATAATTAAATATAAACGTTTAAAGTTTATTGTTTTTATTTAAAGATGTACAAAAATAAATTTATTGAGATTCAGAAAAACTCGAACTACTACTATCTGTACTCATAAACACAACGTCATCATAATACTTCGTACAGGTTCGTTATGCATCGTGTGGGTAAATAAAGATGAAGCAGAGATCGCTACAGCTACAGCGTTAGAATGGAACGTTGGAGAATAGTTCTGCTTCGTATGAGGTGAGTTTTTTAACGTTTCGTTTTAGTAAATTGTAAAGTTTTGTCAAGTGTACTAGCGCAGTAGTCAGTTTTGATTGGTTTTCTTCAGTAAACAATTTTTCTTTGTAGCAAAATACATATCTTTTTTGAAAATTGAGTTTTTTTCCAGAGAAAACTTATTTCTCAGTTCGTTACACAGTAAAAGGGTACTTTTACTTGAGTAACATGTTCCAGTGGAAGTAAAAAGTGGGTTAGTCTTTTGTACGAGATGCTTTTTTGTAGAAAATATTTTATGCGACATTGTGCACAGTAAGTGGAGTTGTTCCATAATGCACAATCTTTGTTACGCGTTATTTCTTGGCAGACGAAATGGGTATTAGGGAAGCTAAGCGGATTTTTGGTTTGTGTGGTTGTAGGGTAGAGGTAGTTTTGGAGAGTGTGGTTTTTGGGGTGGTTTGAGACGATGTAGGATTTTTAGGTGTAATGTGAGATAGGTTGGTTTTTAAAAAAATTGTAAATCTGGTACGCATAATTTAGATTATAAAGTGTGTACAGAATTTGAATATGAAGAATTTGGACATGCAGTAACAAAGTTTCCAAAACCACTATAGTATTTCCTACTTGGATCTCACAATTTAGCCCCACAACCCGATCACATTCTCTCAACTGAACTACATCACACTCAAACAGAATCCGTTTCGATTGAACTTAATACATGCGAGATTAGAACGGAAGGGTATAGTAGAGAAGAGCAATAAAATAAATTGAAAAAATCCTGCTTCATGTTCACTTGAACATTACATGCTAACTAGACGTGTATGCTAACATGACATGTTTCTATCCACAGGTCCTTGTTATTCCAGAAGACCAAGTTAGCTGGGTTGCTACTAGTGGGGAAACTATACCCGCTAACGCTATTCCAGGTAAATTCACACTAAACTTTACTTAAATGAATAGTTACTAAAATCCCTGTTTAAACCCCCCAGGAGGAATATCCCTCGAAGGAGAAACACTTTACGTAGGAAGAGCTCCACACGAAGGTACGATTACTCCAGGGAAAGTACATCCGAGCCACGCTGTTTGCTACATAAGCTATGGTGGTGAGGAGCATGGGTACTCTGAGTATGAGATTCTTGTTAAGAATGATTGAATTTATTGAATTGTCATTTTTTCATTTTTTTTGCTTATATAACATGCTTTAACATATCAACTTAATGAATTATGCTTGAATAAAAATATTTTAATTCTACAATCAACTTTATTTACCACAAAATCATAGTAAAAAATACAAAACAAATTCATTTCTCATAATTCACAGCAATTTTAAACTTAAAAGTTTCTGATTATTTATTGTCCTCCTGAACACGAACATGAAAGAGAAACCGACAAAATTTAAAGAGTCGATATTCTCAAAAAACTCTTTTTGTACAGTACACCTTTTAATTCTCATATTTATTGTCATGAAGCAAGTGCATAAAAGCAGTAAAGCATTTCTACTAAAACTCTTGACTACAGCGAGCAAGTGTGGTATCACACGGTGGAAGAAAGACGTATCAATACTGTCCAGTAACCTTATTGTCGAACCAGATCGTGTATCTTCCAGATCTATTATACTGTGCGGTTTAAAGCATTACTAGTTCTAAAGAAGCGCTAAATAGTTTCTCCAGTTTTTTGAGTATGTTTCAGATCTCCAGTAGTAAAACCTGATAACTCTTTTACGCAACCTGATGAGTAACAGCAGCAATAGCAATCCCTTCCCCAACAGACCCCGGATTAGTAGCGTAAGGATTAGTACTAGCGTTCTGTGCAGCGGTTCTCCTTAAATCCGCTTTAATCAAAGCGGTCATGATCACGCCTACAAACAATATAGCAGCTAGGGCTAGATTAGCACCAATGTCTCCTAGAGGGCTTTTGAACAGGAACCTCGTTACTGGAGTCATTATAATCCCGAACACTTGTGCTGACGCGTTTAGTAGACCTGATGAAGTGCCCTCTGATTCTGGGTATGTTATTTCTGCTGCGAACTCGAAACCGACTGGGAGGTAGCCTGTCATGAAGAAACTGTGGGGTAACGTGAGAATTTGCTAATTTAATTATTATAGGCTTATAAATCATAAAGTGAATTAAAAAGTTGCTGACATCTAAATTAAAATTAACGAGAAAAACTTACCCAAGAGCCGAGAAGCAAACGTACATGTAAGCAATATGCCCACCGTACGGCAACGTGAAAGTGTACATGACCATTCCGACAAACGACAGAAAGTAGATCGCTAGAGTCGTTTCCCTGCAAAAGTGAAAGTGGGAAAGTAGAAGCAAGTGAGCACCAAGAATAGAGCAAAAATTTCCTTTCCTTACTTGTATCGCTTCGTCTTGTCCAATATGAACCCAGAGATAACAGACCCAACCATCCCGCTAACTACTATCATGAGACCAATTCTGCCAGCGTCCTCTTCGTTCGCCTGAAAAATTAAGAGGATAGTGGTGATCAATCATACTCAGACTTGACCTTTGGAACACTGATTAAATTTTAGTAGCGACTTGTGTCGAGTTGCCCCGCTTAAGTGGAAAGTTTTTGCAAGTTTTGTGCTTTCTCGGAGGTTTTGTTGGAGTAATAAGTTTGGGATAGGGAATTATGGAGTAAACGGTGTAGTGCACGTAGCTGGAGTGTTAGTATTTTTGCATCGGAATAACTTGCAATTATGAGAATTATTTTCATTAAATAAAGTTCCTTCCACAAATCCCAACTCCCCATTCAATAAACACGTGCACAACCAAAACAAAATCCTAAAAGATAAGCCCCGTTATCAAAACCCAGATAAACCGTAACAATGAACTTTACAATAAATCCGTTCAAAAACCTTCAAACGACATTCACAAAAGCTCTAAATATCTCAACATGCCAAATAAAGTTCAAACTCACCGGAAAATATTTGGCGATGAAGCTACTAAGTAGCGTAGAGATGGCATAAAACACCCCAACATTCATCCCATAACTGAGCAGAAGCAATATATACCCTTTGTTCGTAAGCAGCTTCTTCATCGAGCTCAGGTATGGCTCCCTGTCGTTGGTTAACAGGGCTAACTGTGCCATACTCGGTGGAGTTGGTGGTTTGTCGCGGAATACTAAAAATTAGTTTTTGCAAAATAATCAGTTACAAAGAAATTGAATTAAAATTCTCCAAGACCTACCCAAAAGCACAAGAACAAATAACACTCCAGTAACAGCACCAGTCCCATAAAACATGACGCTCAAATCCCTCGCAATACTCTCATCCGTCCCGTTCTTAACAAGCAGCGTTGGTAGTAGGAATCCGGCAGCAACTCCCAACTACACATTGATTAGTTAATTAAATTAAAAACACAAAAGCTTCCGTAATTTCACACACAAACCTGATTCCCAAAAACCCCGATAGAAGTAGCAGTAGAAACTTGATCAGGCCCAAACCATAGTGCAGCGAGTAGAGGTGGAATCCCGAGAATGAAAGTTTGGGACACTGCTACGACCGTTTGGCCTATGAATGCTACGTAGAATAGGTTTGGGGCTGTTGATAGGACTTTTATCCAGGAGCCGAGGCATGTTCCGAATGAGCCTATTATCACTGCTAGACGGAGACCCTGGAAAGAGGAGAAACGTCTTATGATGCCCCGTACGCAAGCTACTAGTGAGGTATGCGAAAAATGTGCAAATTCCAAGAGAAATCTCCACACAAACATGACTCATGTTCTCATTAAGAAACACGATTTATAGCACAAAATCACAAAAATTTTTAATTAAAAAATCTCAAACTTTCCTCACCTTCTTCTCAAGAAACCAAGTAGCAGGAAAAATAAGAGGAATGTACGTGATCATATAGATCATCGAGGTCATATCAACCATCTCCTCCGAAACATTATAAAACTGAGCAATTATCCCAGTAATTATACTAAACTGAATCCACTGAAACGCATTACTCATAGAATAAACAACGAACAAACATAGCACGATCCACCTGTACTTGTACACTTTACAAGGGTTCCCGGGGTCATCCTCAACGGCCACCACAGAGTCCTTC
Source organism: Entomobrya proxima (assembly GCA_029691765.1). NCBI lineage: Eukaryota > Metazoa > Arthropoda > Collembola > Entomobryomorpha > Entomobryidae > Entomobrya > Entomobrya proxima. The sequence continues at coordinate 9,963,534 of CM056170.1, read as the reverse complement.
GTCTCGTTAATCTCGTTATTTATAAACGAGAGGTTGCGTTTTTCTGGGGTGCTTGGGGTAGACATCTTTTTTACATTCCAGTGGGTCTGGGTAGTAACTCACGACTGAGTGTTTGTAGACTGGATCATTTGTCTGAATAATATTTTTAACATGACAATAGACTCAGCACTTTTTTACTGTTTCATGGGCATAGCACACTTGTGTGATGTTACTATCTAGTTACTTGTCACATAAACTCTCGAGTGACTGATTATGCTCAGATCATTACATTCCATTGTGTTGAATTGGAACGTCATTGCATGTTGCAATAAAAAGCATAAATTGTTTTAGCAATGAGGCTTTAAAGAAACGTTTAATTGGGGTTTGTTAAAAGGGGATCTTTGCGTTATTGCGTTTAACTAGACAGGTTACATGATTTGTAGTGTATCTGTTATTACGTTAAGCTTAGATCAGAAGATCCTTATAGCTTAGCTCAGAAAAATCACAGAAAAAGGAAAATGAAAGGATCCACTCAAGATCACTTAATTTACTACCCAAATCACGTCCCCCATGTCCTCAAGAATCAAGTTTCCTCCAGAAATAGAACTCAATTTCAGATATTGTCGTTATCAGAAAACTAGCTCAAGGTTGCGTTTCTGTTCCTTTGGGGCAAACTGAAACTCAATAAGACTGAACTCTCAGAAAGCCTTCCAGCTTGACCGATAGGCTATTACGTCAACACGTTTTATCGATTAACAGAAACGGAACTAGTGACAGGAAATTAATTCAGTGATAGGAGGAATTCAGGTGAAGAGTCGTGAAGTAAATGAAATCTCGAAATGTGTTACACCAAAAAGATTCATGAAATGACGGAAACTTTCAATCAAGTAGTCAATTTGGTATCTGGAACGTGAGTTTATGTGAGTTACGTTGTACGTGATGTTTGTAGTTTTTAGGAATGTATTCATGAGTCATGATCTGTAACTCGATGTAAAGAACTCTTCAAAAAGCCTAATTTTACTTCAGCATAATTTTAACTTCAATAAAACTTAAGAACTTCCAAGAACCCGCGCTCGTAAAAAAAACTCGTAAAAATTGGTGTAAAGTTCAGTTTTAACGATTTGGTACAGAAAATTTAATTAAAATGTTTTTGGTACTTAAAAGCACGCTTTGCAATAATGAATGCAAAATGATTAAACTTGCAACAGTTTGAGTGTAATGACATTATGGAAAGTTACCAGAAAAAACAACTCTTTTCCGCAAAATAAACCTTGCCAAAAAAACTGATTGATTTGTTTAACCCAATTAAACTGATAAAGCGTTTAAGCAAACATTAAGGTAGATAATGGTGTATCACTTGCATGAGTTTCTAAAGTGCGTAATGCAATAAATGCTGAGAAAATATTGTGCTCTACAAAAACTAGCTCTTAGTGCAAATGGAGTGCCATGTGCTTATTACCCCACCACGTGTATTACGATAACCTAGATATTCAAGCGTGAGATCAAGAAAAATACTTACCCGAGAAGTGTTTTAATCCATTTGAAACTGCTTGTTGAACACAGTGGACTAGAATGAACGCTAAACTACATAATCACTAAAAACTACAAACTTAAGATTGTGCAGTAAACTAAAAAACTAAATACTCACTAAAATATTTCCCCAAACCAAACACAACGTGTGCAAAGTGCAAGGTAGTGCAAGAAAAAAGCAACAGAAAAACCTCCGATCCTCTCCACACGACACTCTATCCCAAAGTGAATCCGAAGTTCTAGGAAACATTCCTGTTTATAGGTTACTTTTTGGGACTCCTTGGAGCCATCGACCAGCACAGCGGGGATTTTTTTACTCGGGAAGTATAGTGCTTGTTGAACGGGGAATGAGCAAAAAATAGGCGAGGATAGCCAAGAAACTTTTTTGTTTGGGGTTTTATGGACCGCAGTGGATATGAATCTTGTGTAGTTTTAATGGGTATTTGTAAATTTTAATTTTGGGATTCAGATTATAATTTTTTATGGAAATTTGAAACAATGTGGTATGGTAGTTTTGTCATTTCATTTGATTCATAGGATCCGGATATGTGTAATTTGTATAAGTTATTCTGATTTTAACGAGCATTGCATGCAAAATGGAGTTTAGCATTCTATCATGTTTTCGTGTTCTTAGCTAAACTAGAGTATTGGCAATATTAGCATTTACAACTTGTGCTATTGCTTTCACAGGCTTGCTAAACCGTATCTTCTTTATCCCAAAAAACTCACGAACCAAAGCATCAGCTGAAACAAGCACACAGGATCGTACTCACACGTAAAAGCTCTCATTGATATGTCATGATTATCTCTCAGGCCAAAGTCCAGGGTACACGTACTTTCTGTACTCGAGTGTTTGCATATTTTTTTGCATTTTTTCACGGATTAAACAGATTGACAGGAGAATCGGGATTAAGTGTTGGTTGAACTGAGGTTTTTGAAAGAGTTTACATAGGAAGTAACGCTATGGTTACAACAGTTACAAGTTAAATAATTTTTTAATAAATCGAAATCGAATTAACATCTGTTCGTGCAAGTAAACAATTCAGTAATGAAGAGGATACTAAGTCAGTTCAGGTACTTCCGGACTGGGATGAATGGGAGGGTAAGGATCAATTTATTTTTAGTTTGAAATTGTATGGTTTTTTTACCGGTTTACGATTTACATCATGACCAAGTTATTTACACCAAAAACTATTCTTTGTTTGGTGATCTTCCTGTGAAACATTTTCATTCCCGCGTGTAAATTGTTTCGTATTATCCGGGAAAGTTTAAAATTTTAGCGGAAGGGTGACAATCACAACCTTAAAGAATAAATTAATTTGCTTATCGTTTTATATACTTTAAGAGATCGATAACTTTAGGATTTGTATCCTCAATTTTACGCAAAAAAATACGTGTAAACGTCTTTTCCAAATCTTGATCTTTTGAGCTTGTTTATCGGTAAAAATAATTAAGATAAAAAATAAAAATCATTACGATTATAGAAAATTTATAGGGAAAACGTTCGTCTCTTTTCATGAAATTATATACAACGTAAAATTATAATTATAATTTAATTAAAACTTGCATTTTACAAATTAAACATTAATTTGGGGTACAAACTTATCCATTAATTTAACCGCAGTTATCGAATTCTTAATTTATTTTGAAATACTGGAGACTGGTGCTTTGCGATTTGCGTTATTTAGCAATGAATTCCAAACAAATTATAAAAAAAAAATTTTACCGAAATTTTCAGCAATAACTCTACGACAAATTAAAATTTCTAAATTAAAGAAATGGGCAAATTCATTTCATATTCAACCTTATTGTTTACAGATAATCTATAATTTCCCAACCACATTTTATTTTATAATTTTACTTGAAATTCAAAAATTAATAGCAAACTCCAGTTTTAGGTTATAAGAGAAAAATGAAACGGCGTTAAAACTCATCATTAAAATTTGGCACAAGAATATTCTAAATGAGAAAACTGTATAAATTTCATTTCATATTGATATTTTCAACAAGATTTGCATGATTTTTCACACATGCTATGATAACATGAAAAAGTTAAATGCTTCTGTTGATTTAACCTAAAATTTTGTGTCACATGTTTATAACATGATAAAAACCCTTACGACTTTTAACATTTCAAATGTAAATTTCAAAAACCATTGAGATAAATTTTTATGTTCATTAAACTTTCAGTGAAAACAAAATTTAAAAAATCAATATCATTTTTGAGAAATCTAGAAGCCAAAATAGCAACACAAAATCAGCAAGACAAGCTTGCTAGTAAACGCTAAAACTCGCACACATTTGATTAAATGCATTAAAATGTATTTCATATGCAATGCACATGTTTTTAGGAAAATACATATTTTAAATATGCACACTATTTCAACTACACTTTCCGTTCCTGGTGAAAGTTTTTCCAGTCTCCAGCATTTGTAAACCTTCCATGAAAGCCAAAGACCTTAAAACGTCACATGCTCACAAAAAAACACCCAATTTAGTGTCAACCCTATTTACGTGCAAACACCCATTTATCCACTCCCAAATAACCAACTGACAGTAAAAACCTCCCACAAAAATCCAAACCCTTTAAACAACCCCACAAATCTGAACAAATCCCAAAAAAACTACAAAAATACATTCCCCTTGACTTTCACTACAAATTAATGTACCATCACAAACGTCATGTAAAAAGACCCAATAAATTACAAAAGAACACATTTCCCCACCAACAAAAAAAATAAACGACTATATAAATCCACAGATCCAAAGACCCCCAACAGCGTTGCTACTCTCACTCCCATTCCCAGCAGTAGCAGCCTGGTCAGTATGGAACGAAGGAAAAGACGAAGCCGTAACCAGATTCACGAAATCACTGAGATTCGTGGGCACTAAAGAAAAGCAACCGTTAAGCAAGATCCTATACGAACTAGACGATGCGTATAAGAACGGAGAGCCTTCTGAGTACCCTCGAGTTTACGAAGTACTTGAAGCACTTGCTAAGGTAAAATGAAATGAATATTCAAACATAAGTACAAAAAAACTAACCAGCTTGCCAAAAAAACAGGACAACCCAGAACCAGAAGTATCATGGCGCCTTGCCAGGATAAAGTACGAGCTCTCTAAGAAGCCAGAGTACGCTAGCGAGAGGAGTAACATGCTAACGGAAGCGTATGGGTTAGTAAACGAAGCACTTAAACTGGATGATGGGAACTTTGCTGTGCATAAATGGGTTGCTATTTTGCTGAACGAAGTTAGTGTGCTGAATGGGATCAAAGAGCAGATTGTTCAGTCTGTTAATGTTAAGTATCATATTATGGTGAGTAAAGATTAGATTGGGAGGGTACTGGAGTCTGGAGGAAATAAATTTTTATTGATTTGGGTTTTTTTTATGTTTGGTAGAGAGCTGTTGAGCTGAATCCGAACGATCCTACTTGTAGGTATATGCTAGGACATTGGTGAGTTTTTAGGGAATTTTGATTTTGAGTTTTTTGAGGGATTTGGGGTTAATTTTGGGTGTTTTTTTAACAGGTGCTTCAGCGTTTCTGAGGTGAGTGGTACTTTGTCCTGAGTGCATGTCGCGTTTTGGAAGTTGCGTATAAAGCGCAATGCAAATATGTCTCTTGAAGAATTATGATGCATGACATGTAAAATTCCGCTCTGGAGAAACCTTGCATTGTGCTCAAGTGATTTATCGCTTCCTCGAAAACCCAACACTCTCTAAAATTTCAAATTTCTTCCTTCAAGGTTCCCTGGTACCAGAAAAAATTAGCGGCTACGCTGTTCGCTACCCCGCCAGAGAGCACGTATGAGGAAGGTAATTTATAACAAGTTTAAATGCATTAAGTTTCGCTTCGCTACTTAATTTTACTAACTTAATTTAAATCTTGAATCTCTCTTGCCCCATATTAAGCCCTGGAACACTTTCTCAACGCCGAAAAACTGGAACCCGACTTTTACAGGTAAACTAACGACAGCTACTTAATCAACTGAAACTGTTAATGTAATAATTTGCAATTTTCCCCCCCACAGCATGAACCACCTAATGCTAGCAAAAACATACATCCACTTGGGCGAACCCTTAAAAGCAGCAAAGTATTTGAGGGCACTTGAAAACCGTTTAGTTCGAACGGACGATGACTTTAAGGTGTGTTCTTTAATTAACATTATTTTAAACATTTAAACTACAATCTCCCTTTAATTTACAGGCAAAGACGGAAGCAATAGACCTGATAAAGAAGCACTTCAAAAACCAGACCCACTTTGAAGAAGCCGCTGCATAAAAATGCATACCTGAACAGAACACATCTAGACTTGTCCAGATATTACACACAAGACTCAAATTAGAAACTTTTTATTTTGTAAAAAATATTTATTTTTCTGTTACAAAAAAAGATGCAAATCAATTAAACACGATATTACTAGTAACCTGCTCGAACAAGTTTCTGAAACTGAACCCAAGGGACTCGTTACTTTCATCCACCGTCCTGTCAGCTCTTGCTGATTGGATGGTCACAGGTGCTTGGTCAGGTTCTGTATATTTCTTTGATGTAGTTTCAGGGGGTGGTTCTTGAGTTTGAAGCGAATTTGTTGATTTGATCACGAGATTCTGCTCTGGAGTGTGGGTGGTCTGAGGAAGTAACTTGTCGAGTTGTTCTGAAAGAATGAAAACAGAAAACATTTAAATTAAATTGATTTAAACATGATCATATTTCATGCTTATCATTCGAATTCATAGAACCTTACCAAATTCACACCTGTCCAGCTTTCCCGTCTGGCTCTTAAGACTCCCGATTCTAAAAATCATCAAAAAATCACAAAAAAATCACAATAAATCACTCCAACTCCAAAAAATAACAAATTCATTCATAAAGTACTCCAACTTACGCGATAGGTACAGGTACACTCATAAACCCACCAAACCCCCCATCATCTTCCTCCAACTCGAACCTAAAAGGCCTCGGCTTCTCGTTATCCCTCACGATACTCTCGACCTTCAGCTTCTTAACAACTTCAGTACACACCTTAACAGGCTTCTTCTTAACCACTTTTCTCTTCACGCAGCTCTTAACTTTTTCAACAACGTTACTAGCTACAGGTACAGGCTGAACCTCCTCACCCCCACCACCCTCCTCCCCCCCTTCAATAACAACCATAATAGTCCCATCCTCAGTCTGTATAGTCTGAAGACACTGATCCCCATTCTCCAGAAGAAACCCAACTTCGCTCCCATCGACGATGGTCAAATAAACCTGCTCATTATCCGGTACACTGGAAACTTCAGAACTAACGTGCTCAACAGCCTGGAAGTTGGGTACTCTAGGCTTTCCAGACTGAACGATACTCCTCCTGCTCCTTATAATATTAGGGACCTTAGACTCCTTAGTGTTCAGCATTAGCATCTGGGATTCTATGAACGCTCTGGTTCGAGCTATTGCTTCTAAACGTCGTTGGCGGTTCATTATTAGGTTTGTACTCTCTTCCTTTCAACTGTAACACGGGTTTTTGCGTTTTACGCATTTCTTTAGGCTTCCAGCGAACTAATTTGTAGTGGAACTCTTTTTTTTGGTGATTTAGTTAATTAAATGGTCATTTTCACACGCACGTGTGGAACATATGGACGGTGAAATGCCGGGAGGTTTTATTAATTTAGTTATTTTTGTTGGAGTGCTATTTTAATTGTGAAACTTGTAAACAGAGTGAAAGTGGAGGTTTAATTTCCAGGTAAGTTAACTAATTTTTGTAACCCGTATTGTTTGGAAGATTATTATTTCGGCAAACTTCTTGAAGAAGTGTCAAAAGTTGTTTCGTAAACTTGTGTGCTGTTTGTGTGTATCCTTGCTGTACTATGCGCACATAGGTGGGGAATGCTTTAGGTACGACGTGTACTTGCTACCGGGAAATACTAGTGTTTAGTGTTTCTAATTAGAATTTGGTATCAATTATCCAATATAAACAGATTGGGTGGAGTGGTGACAAAGAATATACAAAAGTTTGATCCAAAACGGAAGTTCCCAAAAGTCAAAGATTCTTGCATAACTTTTT
>CM056170.1:9847923-9955883 GCA_029691765.1 Entomobrya proxima | reverse complement strand
ATTAGTTTAATCCCTTTAAACTTTAATTTAATTAAAACTTACTGAGATCCCGATGCACCAAACTATTATCCCTCAAATGCTTCATCCCAGCACTAAGATGCTCAAGTACAAGCAAAAACTCATCCTCATTCAACCCATAAGTATTCTCAGGATCATCCAGAATATTAAACAAACTCCCTCCAGTACAAAGCTCCATGACGATTACTTTCCCACGACCATCCTGCTCTTCCTCTATAGCAAGCAACTTAACTATATTCTCGTGCTTAACTTTCTTCAGTACTTCAAACTCCCGAACTTGAACTTCTTGAGGGCGCATGTGCGACAGTTGGTTAAAAGTTTTAACGGCTACGGGTTCTCCATCGTGCTTAGAAACGCCTTGGAACACTGCTCCTGTTGCGCCCTTTCCTAGTACGCTTGTTGTGCACCAGACGTAGTTTGCGGAGCCTCGGAGATAAGACATTTTTGGAGGTTGGAGGGGGTTTAAGGGGTTAGTTCATTTTTTGGATGGGTTTTTTAGGATTTATGGGGTTTGGAGTTTGGACATGTTTATTTCAACACCTGCAATTTTAACAAATTAAAATGCAAAATTAATCACAATTAAAATTATTGTTCTAAAAACCACTAAAACAGCCCAAAAATAGTAACCTAAAGCTACTCTGTATTAAATCATCATCTAATACAGTCCTGTAAAACTCGTGTTCACTCGAGCGAGACAGTTTTTTTTCTTGGTTACTGTAGTAACGTTGTTTCCTGTTTTGTATACATGAGCGTGTATTGCGATTTCGAAAAAAGGCACTTTTGTAATACCGCTACTTGTAAAAGGGATTTAAGGGGTTGTACTGTACAACTTGTAGGCCCTTAAGTATTTTGAAACTTAAGTGTTGGGGAAACGCTATATTTTTTAATTGTGTCACGTACACTTTAACGTTGTAAGTGGTGTAGAGGTTAAAAGATTTTGCATGAAATTTTGTCACGTTTTTTGTGTCAATTTAATTGGTTTCAACCTGAGTTTAAACGAGGTGATTTGAGACTATATAATTTTGACAAAACCCAAAATATATGTACAAATCTTTAAAATCATAACCACTTTATCCTACACAACTTCCTCAATTGTTTAAAATGGCTAATCATTATAATCAATCAAACACTCGCGTTAACTCAACCGTGAATTTAACACGCGACCGTGAACACTTCTTAGATAATGAACAGATTAAAAACTCGATTTTTAGAAACTTTTTCTTTAGAAATCTATTTTAGAATCTTTTTGAAACAATAGGTTTTTATGAGTAGTAGCGGTTTGTAAATGATGTAAAATTAATTACCTTGAACGATTTGAAGAAGCGTAACTGTTTTCACTTTATCGATACAGATTGATAACGTATTAGGATTGGATGATAATGATGATTCTTGTAAGTGTTTTTGGGGTACTTTTTTGTACGTTAAAGTGCTACTTTTAGGTAAACTTTCAAATATTTCGAATTGCACTGCAACGACAATTTTTTATGTACAGTATACTTTCGCTACTGTTAAAATACTGTTTTGTGTTAAATAGGTTTAAGCAGTGTAGTTTTAAACGGTAGTTTTCGTTAAATTGAAATTGAGCTTAAGATCATGTGTTTGCGTACTCGAGTGTATTTACATGTGCGAGGGATCGTATGTTTATGTTTCGAGTTTTGTTGCTTAGGAATGAATGAGTTGAGTGTATTTTTGGTTGTAACTTTGTTTTAGGATTTTTGACATTTTGAAGATTGCGTTTATACATACTTGCGCTTTACAGTTGCATGTTTTAATATTAATGCTATGTTTTATGATTTTGATATGATGGCTTATAGTAGATTTATCCCTTTGCAATTTTTGTGTAACGGTTTTTGATTTATTTCGTACATAAACTTTTGTTTAACGTATGAAAAATTTGTATATAGTATTGTTTCTTATGAAAATCTTAAAAAGGTTCTAACTTGACAAACGCGTTCTATATTTAAATTCCAGATAGTTTAATTTATCATTTAAATTATAAAATTAATACAGAAATTGTGTTATTTAAGCTGGTAATTTTGTAAATGTTTTTATAATTTGTTTAGAATCTGATCAACCATAATAATAAAATTATTTGATTTACTTTTTAAGTGATTTTAAATCACTGATTTAGCACTAAAAAGTTTACTTACTGTCATAAAATATTTAAAATAAATACACATGGCATGCCGTATAAATTCTCAGTTTTAGCTAATATTTAAGAAACGCATTCTGACAGACAGACAGACATCATCAGCAACTTCATAAAGTAACACGAATTGTGGATTTACATGAAACCCTGGGTCTTGGTTCACCGAAATTTTTTATTGCTTTCATTATAATTATCACATTAAATATTGTATTTACGATACATGCTAATTAATGATGAACCAATAAACCGCGCTGGTGAACAAGACCCCAGTTTACCAAACAAGCTGTTGAACTTTGACTTGTCACAAAGTGCATGTAAATCCAAAATCCCTACTACAACGCCAAAAACAAAGCACCGGTTTCCTCGTTACCATAGAAAAAACCAGTCCATGAGATTCAACAAACACGCAGTTCAATTCTCCCCGTTTCTCCTGTCAACAAAATCCACTTCAGTTCCACTTTTCATCAAGCTCAGTGTTCTTTTAAAACTTTTCCAGGTGATTTGTAGTTTAAATTACGCGTTTAGATTAGCGTAAAATCTTTAATTAGCCTTCTAAGTTTTTAATGTTTTCTAAAACACTGCGTATTACGAGAGTAGTTCTAGATAGTCCGATTTACAGGAGCGCAATTTTAAACCGGAATCGGTGTTTTTTTAACGGAAGTAGGAGCTTAGGGGTTCTTTGTACAAGGTTATCTGGGGTTAAGTATTCTGGTGTTCAGGTAAGGTACTTGATAAGTGATTAATTGAATTGGTGTACAGTTTAATTTTGTGTTCTAGGTTCATTACGCAAATTCCCGATTATCAACGTTCCAAGCAGCCAAACTAAAAATGGAGGACAAACCGTTTCAACGACTCCCAAAACACGTCGTCCCGATCAATTATGACCTGCTTATCACTCCAAACTTTAGTGACTTTACGTTTAAAGGAACTCAGGCTATCGATGTTACGGTAAATACTCACCTGTCACTTTACACCTTATCAGGTTTTAATCCAAACCGTTCCCCCTAGGTCAACACCCCAACATCCAGCATAACAATGCACGCCATCGAGCTAACAGTCGACAACGTAGTTTGGACCGACAACGCTACAGGAGTAGCCCAACCTGCTTCATCGATAGAGTACGACACTGCTCTTGAAACGGTTACTATTAAACTGGATAGCGAGATAGCTGGAGGGAGTTCTGGAACTCTGAAAATGGAGTTTAATGGGTCGATTAACGATAAGATGAAGGGGTTTTATAGGTCAAAGTTTAAAGGGGCTAATGGGGAGGATAAGTATAATGGGGTTACTCAGTTTGAGGCTACTGATGCGAGGAGGTGCTTTCCTTGTTGGGATGAACCGGCTGTTAAAGCGACCTTTGATATTGGGGTTGTTGTTGAGAAGGGGAAAGTTGCGCTGTCTAATATGGTAAGGGATTCAGTTTTGGGGTTTTTACCAACGTGGATCATTGATAAAGCAATGAAAAATTATGGTAAATGTTCAATTTTATCAAAACTAACTTTGTTCCCTTCCAGTCCGTCAAGTCAACAACCCCAATCCCAGGAAACGACAACCTCCACACGATCCAGTACGAAAGAACTCCAATAATGAGCACATACTTGGTAGCTCTAGTTATCGGTGACTTTGACTTTATCGAGACCAAGTCTGTAGACGGTGTTGCTTGTCGGGTGTACACCCCACCTGGGAAAACGGAGCAAGGGAGGTTTGCTCTTGACGTTGTTGCTCGTGTTTTGCCTTACTACAAAGAGTATTTTGGGATTGCTTATCCGTTGCCTAAGATCGATCTTGTTGGGATTGCTGATTTTTCTGCGGGGGCGATGGGTTAGTTTGGTTAAATACTTGATATGCATTTAGTTAAGGAAAGTTCTTAAAAAGTTTTTTTTTCTAGAAAACTGGGGACTTGTTACGTACAGAGAGACTTGTCTGCTGATTGATGATAAGCAGTCTTCTTCTTCTAATAGGCAGTGGGTGGCTTTGGTTGTAGCTCATGAGAGTGCTCATCAGTGGTTTGGGAATCTTGTTACTGTGAGTGTGCTATTCTGTTGGTATTTTGGTAATTGACAAGATTGCTTGATAGATTGATTTAATTTTCCAGATGGAGTGGTGGACCCACCTTTGGTTAAACGAGGGTTATGCTACGTTTACTGGTAAGTTCACTAAACAATTTTACCAATTCAAACAGTCAATAACTCCAACTCCATGTTCAACAGAATTCCTCGCAACCGACAACCTCTTCCCAGAATTCGACATCTGGACCCAATTCGTAACAGAAACTTACATCAGAGCTCTAGAGCTAGACTGTCTAGAGAACAGTCACCCTATCGAGGTCCCTGTAGGTCACCCAAGCGAGATTGACGAGATATTCGATGACATCTCGTACAACAAAGGGGCTTGCATTATAAGAATGCTGCACCACTACATTGGTGACGCTGATTTTAGGCGTGGGATGAACGTGTACTTGACTCGGCATCAGTATAAAAACGCTTTTACTGAGGATCTTTGGGCGGCTCTTGGGGAAGTTAGTGGGAAGCCTGTTGGGGATGTTATGGGGACTTGGACTAAACAGATGGTAAGGTTGATGGAAAGGATTTTTTTGTGGATATTTTACACGTTTTTCTGATTATACAGGGCTTCCCGCTAATCCGAATCGTTAGCTCCCGTCAAGAAGGCGCTAACCGTGTGATCGAGTTAACCCAAGAAAAGTTCTGTACTGATGCTACTAAGGTTGATAACTCGTACCAGTGGATGATTCCGCTTACATTTTGCTCTGGGTCGAGGCCTAACGAGACTGTTTACTCGACTCTTATGGATTGTAAAACCGTTACTGTTACGATACCTAATGTTTCTGAGAATGAGTGGGTTAAGGTAATTTGAGGTTAAAGTTAATTTGTTTTAGAATTATTTAGTTAATTTTTAATTTGTGTTCCAGTTGAACCCAGGAACCATCGGATTCTATAGAGTGCAGTATCCACCAGAGATACTCGAGCAGTTTATACCTGCTATCGAGCAAAAGTTGCTAGCTCCTGTTGACCGGTTGAATCTGCTTGATGATCTTTTTGCACTTGTTCAGTGTGGGAGGAGTTCTACTACTACTGTAAGTGCACATTAATTAGTTTTTGATTTTAATTAAAAATTAATTAAATTGAATCGTGTTTTAGGTACTGAAACTCCTCGACGCATTCAAAGCAGAAGACAACTACACAGTTTGGTCTAGTGTGAGCAACATCATGAGTAAACTCAACCTACTGCTTCAGTACACGGATTATCACGAGGATTTTAAGAGTTTTGGAAAAAGACTGTTTAGTGCCATTGAAGGGAAGCTTGGGTGGGAGGCTAAGGCTAATGAAAGTGAGTTGAGTTTGGATTTTGTAAACTTTTTTTGGTGCAGAATTCTAATTTGTATTTTGTGTAGGCCACCTGGACACCATGCTGAGGTCACTTGTGCTACTCCGCATGACTTCGTTCGGTCACGAAAAAACTATCGCTGAAGCTAAGAAGCGTTTTAACGCACACTTGAGTGGTACCCCTATCGTTGCTGATCTTAGGACTGTTGTGTACAGGGCTGTGCTTTCTGCTGGTGATGAAGGGACTCTTGATACTGTGTTGAAGGTGGGGTTAATCAACTTAAACATTTAATATGTGTACTTCAGTTAACTAATTCTATGTATCTTTAGATGTACCGAGAATCAGGCATGCACGAAGAAAAAGACAGAATCGGTCGCTCACTAGGAGCCTTGAAGAACCCTGACCTACTGAAAAGAGTACTCGAGTTCTCTTTAACTGATGACGTTAGGAGTCAGGACTCTGTGTTTATAATCATAGCTGTTGGGATGAGTAGGACTGGGAGGGAAGTGGCTTGGAAGTTTTTTAAGGATAATAAAGAGGTTTTTAGGGAACGGTATCCGGTGAGTTAAGTAATTTGTATTTAAAATACTTGGTGGACTTCCAATTGACTTCAATGTTTCAATCCCCAGGGCGGCGGTCTCATCTCAAGACTCGTCAAGTACGTCACAGAAGACTTTGTCACAGAAGACATGGCAAAGGAAGTGGAAAAGTTCTTTGTGGAGAACAGTTTTCCTGGAACGGAACGAACAGTTCAGCAAAGTATCGAGAGTATACGGTTGAACGCTGCTTGGCTTAAAAGGGATGAGAATTTGCTGCGCGATTATTTCAAACAATCTTTGTAAGAATTTTGGGTACAAAAAAAAACTTTTATTTCAATTATCAGGGAAATAAAACAACAAACTGATTTGATTTATAACTTACACGTTTGATTAAATTCACGCATAATTACAACTACATCTAAACATATCCAATACAAACCACATTTCACGCTTCCTCCTTCATCAACAACCCTTGCAACTGATCACACAACTCAAAATTAACCCTAAACTTACACTGTATCTCGTTCTGAACCCTAACCAACTCATGCAACCTATCACGTACAGCCTTAGCCTTATCGTTCTTCCTCTGACTCCCCCTCCCGATAACCCGTATCTCTGAACTAATTCCAGCCAACTTTACATTAAACTCCTGTACAGCAACCGTAACCTTTTGCTCCAGCGCTTCAACGCTTGTTTGCAGTTTGGCAATGTCGTTATTTAGTATCTCTGGTTGAATGTAGGCTGTAAGTGCTCGTTTGTACCAGTCACCGATCACGCATGTTAGGGAAGTTGCGTTTGACGTTGTTTCCAGTTGGAGGGCTTCTAATTTCGTGATTGTTTGGGTTAGTTTTGTTCTGTCTATTAGGTGGAGGCATTCTGTTGGGAAAGAGGAATTTGTATTTAGTTAATTGTTAATTAAATTCATAATTTCATGATCACCCACCCTCTTCAGGAAGCGGAACAGCCCTCCTACTCTTCGGACTACCAACCACATTCCCAGTAAACTCCAGATACAACGCATCAACGCATTGTGTAAGTGTATCGCAAATCCTCTTGATCCTCAGAAAATCCGATTCACCCTAAAACAAATCAAAATTAATCAACAACTCAACCACCTCCATCCACCTCAACTTCCCAAACTCACCTTAACACAACTACACGCCTCCTCCCAAGCCATCACAAGAAACCTCCCACGTACTCTACTCCCAACTAACGCATCAATACTAGGCCGCAACCCCTTCAGCATCAAATCCAACGCTCTAAACTCCTCAACAAGCGCTGAATAAACATTCCTAACCCCACTAACCTTATCATGAAACCCACCACGCTCAACATCCTCAGGTATAATCTTACCAAACTCCCTACAAATCGTATCAAAACTACCCATCATACTAAACTGGTTAGAAATTAATTCTAGACTCTTGCTCACTACTTCGTTATTCTTACTCACGTTAGTCAGTTGATCTACAACAACATTGTTAATTACACTAACAGACTCGTAAGTTAATTTAACCCTAAGATAAGCGCTATAAATCATCCGCTTGATAACATGAGCAACTAAACAGTTGTGAGTGGCAATGTCAGCGTCTTTATTGTACTCGATAGTGTTTGGGAACAGTTTTTTCTTAAAAATCATCTTATCATGCTTCATCGTTACTTCAGAATTTGACCTAGAAGCTAGGATAACAGGAGCACATTCTGTTGTGATTGGGAGTTTACTCCAAACACTCTTGTCTCCAGTGATCTCGTGGAGCACCGTGTTCTTGAAAAGCAGCACTTGGTCTTGAACTAGCACCCCAGTGTTTAACTCAATAAACCTACTAAACTCCTCCCAACTATCTATCTTCTTATCAACATAAACCTTAACCAAACTCAACCTATTAAACAAAAACAAATGCAAAACTTTAAGCCCATTAATCTCCCTAACTTTCGAAAAATACTCCTCAAAACTAAGTTTCTTTCTCGGATCAACCTCCATTAACCCAGCTAAAAGCGGACAAATAATCCCTTTCAACCCAGGACTCAGCAAACAGTTTTTGGGCAACTGCTTCTCAAAAACAATTTTTTCACTATTTCTATCCTGATAAGCAGAGATAACCCCACTCTCCTTCTTAGTAGTCATCAGATGCATGATCCTCCGATTCTTCCTACCACCCACAGGTCTAAAAGGTAACATCCCAGTAGCAACGTGGTATAACGTAGCCCCAATAGACCACAGGTCAGTCGATGGCGAAAACTTTTTATTTGGAATGTGCGAATCTGGAAGTAGCGCCTGCTCATACACGTCAGGATGCAAGTACTCTTCAGTCCCGAAAATAGAACTGTACTCTTGATTCTCACGTAACTCCCTCGCAGCACCGAAATCGGTGATTTTGTAAACACTTGACCCGTCGTCTTGGATACACCTCATTATGTTCGCTGGTTTAAGGTCACGGTGGATAATGTCGTTAGACCTTAAGTACTCCATCGCTGCTGTCAGGTCCCTGAGAACCGTTAAGAACTCTTGCTCTTCGAGTCCAAAGTGGTTTTGGGGGTGTTCTAGGATCTTGTATAAGGACCCACCGTCGCATAGCTCCATGATAAGCACTCTTTTTGGGCGTTCTCTTCTTGTGTACGTTTCTTCTTCGTAGCCTAGCAACTGGACAATGTTCTTGTGGTTTATGCGCTTGCATACTTCTATTTCTCGGGATTCTAGTTCTTCTGGGATTGTGACCTGTAAGGGAGATGATAAGGTATTGGTTAGTTGTCATGGAGATTGTTTAGTTTATAGGCTTGCTTACGTTAGAATGAGGAAGCTTAACAGCTACAGGGTCCCCGGTTAACTTGTTAATTCCCCTGTACACGATCCCGAAGCTACCGCGACCTAGTTCGTCTGATTCGGAGGTGTACCACAGGAAGGACTTTGATTCTTGAAACGATAGCATTTTTGGAGGGTTTTAAGGGTTGTCTGCTTTGGGTGACCTTTTATGAATGTCTGTATATTCAGAAAGAATTGATGCGCATAAAATACTGGATAATATAACTGCTTATCAAGTATCACAGATAAGATAAGATAACTCACAATTATTTGTTGAGCACAGGTATTCCAGATTTAATGATCACATCACTAAAATGTGCTTAAAAAACGTTTTACCAACTTCATAAGTCCAGAAGTGTCTCTGATTGTCATGTTAAAATTACACATTAAATTAGCTGTAAATTGCAATTGTTTTGGTGCATGAGTCACGCTGAGATAGGCGAGTGCACTAAAAGCCGAGTGTATGAACATATGAGTTTGTTTTGTGTTTTATTAAACGTGTTGTTTGTTTGTCTGTCTGTCTTTTAAGGGATTTTGTTTAAAGAGTGTTAAGATTGTATTATTTTGATGATTGATTAGGTGTGTAGTGTGTAGAATCAGTTTTTTTCTTAAAATATTGCACGATTGAACCCAACGCACTTGTATTCATACACAAGCTACTTGGCTACACAAATAAACAGGTTTTGTGTAGTGTCCTCAATTCACAGCAACATACGCACTAGTGTTTTGAGGATCGCGATCGCTTTGTTCATATATCCCTACGCTTCTCCA
The DNA here is from genome assembly GCA_029691765.1 of Entomobrya proxima. Taxonomy (NCBI): domain Eukaryota; kingdom Metazoa; phylum Arthropoda; class Collembola; order Entomobryomorpha; family Entomobryidae; genus Entomobrya; species Entomobrya proxima. The sequence continues at coordinate 9,946,264 of CM056170.1, read as the reverse complement.
TGAGATTTCATGCTAGCTCATCTAAACAGTTGCCTGACTATCAAGTTTTGTGAAAGGAATTTGATAGTCCCAAAAAAAATCATTCAATGCTGAAATTGCTGAATCGTCAATATTTACTTGCATACTGATTGATGCTGCCACCTATACACTCGATGTTTTACGTTAATAAACTTAATTGAACAAATTCTTTGTTTATTAAGTTTTGTTACAACCGGTTGTTTGTAGATAGCGCAGAGTTTGTTTTTAAGGAACGTGCGATCAGGTTAAGACTCAAAGAAACGATTAACTGGGGTCTGGTTCGCTAGAATGCATCGTAAATACTAAATTTAATGCGATAATGATAATGCAGCAATGAAAAATTTCGGTGGAACGGACCCCTGATTAAAATTCGTTTGTATCGGATTGCCCCTAAATCTGTGCTTGTGACATTTATAAACGCGAGCATGTCAAATGTCAGTGTTTTGAAAAAAAATAAAACTTAAATTAGAGCATCTTGAAGACCATCGTTAAATACCCATTAATTTAAGGCGATTTTAACCTAAATTTTTAAATCATCATTTTAACGCGATCCTTAAATTTATAAAACAAATTTCCCAAAGCATAAACCCCCTTAAATAATACTCAAAGAATAATTTTGAACCAAAATATTATACGAACCCTCATTTAAAGTTTAAATTTTAAACTCACCAAATTTCCTCATACACCATAAACCCAGCATCATGCAAATTCGTTACCTACTTAAACTGTCCAACCAAAACACGTTAAAACTCTTCGACAATAGCGCATTGTTGCAATGCAAAAGTGGGTACGAATTGTTCCACTTCAGAGCAAGACGAGGAAGAAGCGACGACACAAGGACCTTTTTTGTTTATATTTTCGACTGCAGCGATTTGTGCAACATGTACGCGTACCTTGTTTGTCGTGTTTATGTGTTTCTGAATTATTTGTACGTGGAGTGATGTGTTTTGAGTGGTTGGTGGGGTTTTAGCGACGCAGCTGAAAAGTTAGGAATTTTGAGGTGGTTTTAACTTTGAGGGATTTAATACGTAGACGTAGAATTTTTAGGTGAAATATTAGACCCGACCGAAATATTAGGATTCTAAATACATTTTACAATCCAGGCAGGTAATTCAAATATTTTGTAGCTTAGGTTTACTTAATTTCAAAATATGTAGACTAGAATTTTCTAAACAATATTTTAAATTTTGTAATTATAAATGATGCATTTTTAATTTTTATTTCAAAAATTCCACTTCTATCCATGCAAGTTAATTTGTAAATAAACATGCGAAATCAAAATTTTGACTCTACGTCTGTCAAATAAAATCCAAATATTAATGCATGTCTGAATTTGACAAACAAGTTTGTAATTTAAAAACTATATATGATAAAATGGCATTTTAAAAATGCCAAAAAGTTTCCACGCATTTTTAAAACTAAACAATAAACACTGCTGCGAAAATTACATGTATAAATTTGGAAACCGTGAAAAACCAAAATTTAAAAGAAATATTGCCCCGTAGTACAAGTGTTAATAGTAAATTTTGTAAATAGTGCATTTTTTATCTGAATTTCAAAAAATATTCATACATTTTCGAATTCTAGAAGAATTTTATTGTTATAACTAAAAGATGCGTCAAAAATGCATGCACGTTAAAAACTAAATAATAAACACACTTAACTAAAATGGCATTTTATACAAATCACTTAAAATTTGATTCAAACGTACCATTGTTCAACTAAAATACCAAATTAGTTTGTTTACAGAAGCTTAAAACCATAAAACGTAAATTAGACAGACACACCAGACAGACAGACAAACAACTCCATCCACTGAACCAAACAATATCACAGAGGCGTATAAAAACAACCGTACCAATCCACCACACCACCCACCCCACAAAAGCAACAAAAGCCCATTCATTCCTATTAATACACACAGAAACTTCATCCCCTTTTCTGCATACACTCTCTCTCGCATAGCAGCAGTGTATAAAAATAATCCAAAAACCTCATCTTACAACTCATACTAGCACATTTAAAACCCTAACATACACTTCAGTTCAGACTTCAGGTTTATCGAGATTCTCTATTCAAGAGAAGCTGTTGTCGAAAGATCCTATGCGTGTGCTTTAGTGTGTCGCATGAAGGTTTTTTTACACTTTTTTTCTGCGCTTTGCTAAACTTATATGAAAACCTATATAACGTGCGTATATACAAAAGTTTGTAGCTAAGGGAACCGAGAAGTAATGGGTTTTAAACATACAAGTTCGTATTAAAAGTTTTATAGTTCACGCATTGATTTCTTTTCACAAAAAGTTTTTTGGGGACTTTTCTACTTTTTTTTGTAAGATCGGGGCTTCCTTTATCGATTTTAATTAAACTTTGTACCTTTTTGGAGTTTTCTTGAGATTAAACTGAAAGTCAAGGAGGTTTGCGAGACACACAGGTAAATTATATTTGGGAGCGTGGGAAGTTAACGTGGTTGTCATTTTAATGCGTGGGTATTTTAGGGGCAAGTTGTTACTTGTCATTAGTTTTAACGAGTAGTTGTGCTTGATTTTTATCTGGATAATTGTTGTGGTTTGAATAGAGGATCTTAAATAGTTAGTTTGGTTTGAAAATGAGGTTGTGAAGGGTGAATTGGGTGCAGTAAGAATTTAATGTCAGTTGAGTTGTCTGTAGTTTAACTTTATTGACAGTTGGTTGCGATTTTATTTGTGTTGACATTTAGCGTAAACGTGTGGTTTAGGTTTGTTTTAAATATTTAATTTGCTGTAATGCTGTGCTAAGATACTTTGATTAATTTAAACGCCACGTTATTACGTTCACAATTTCAGCCATTCAACCTTTTCCACCTGATAACCTAACCTTCTGTTTTCTCTCAGTATTTACTATTTGTGGACGTGTACCAACTACCAAGTGAAAGGTGATTTCGGTGATGCGGTTCAAGTGACATGTCAACGGTAACGCTAGTAACAAAACAGTTAACATGAGTGGAATTAATAGTGGGTCAGCTGGCACGATGGACGGGGCGTTCTGCTTGGAACGGGAGAGTGCGTTGGGGGGATTGTTTCAGCAGGTTATCAACGAGATGAAGGTAAGTTTAATTATAATTAAGTATTTAATTGGTTTCAGTTTAGTTGGTCAGTTTGAAAGATGTTATCATCATAGTTAAAGGGAGCTTCAATAACTATTTCATTCATTCATTATTCCAGAACACGTCGCCGTACTGGGATGACTTCCTGACCAAGTCTAACAAGCTGCATTCGTGTTTAAGGTAATTAACTTTAACGTTTTTGTAGATTATGCTGCATTTAGTAATCTTTAGATATACGATTTGAGACTATCAGATCAAATATCTTGCCAAATAGTTTGATATGCCAAACACGATTTGCTCATCTGATTAGCATTTTGATTTAATTTAATCAGTACCACATACCCTTGTACTTGACTGTCCATCTAATAATCTTACCCCATATCAAAGCACCATAATGATCATAAACTCACAACCCATATTGAACTCAATCAAACCGTTCCGCATGCCTAACACCAAGAACGAAAGTTTTACATCCTGTCTTGTTTCCTTTTTGTGCTACATAACAAATGGATCAGAAAACTAAGAAAAAACCTGTATTTTTGTCGCAGTTTTTACGGGGTTTCGATACAGAGATCGTGGTTTGGTGATGTTGTCAGGATTTTGAAATTATCGTGGGCAATAAAGCCTTTAGGCGATGTTTTTTATTGAGTGGGAGGAGTGAATGCTTTAGTGCTTGAGGTTTAGTGAGCGTCGTGTTTATGGTTTCGCAACGCTGAAAGCTCTGAATTTGGAGCAGCGAAAATTAAGATTTTCATGGGTTTCATAAATTGATGATCAATCTTTTTATGATTTTTCTATAGGTCCACTATCCAAGCTGTTGGAGCGTTTCTGGAAGCCTTTCAGAAAATTGCGGATGCGGCTACTTCTACTAGAGGTACAGTTTCCTTTGCATACGGAAGCTTTGTTGCTTTATCTTGTTGATAAGATTACTTGACAGTTTCTCTTGCGTAATCGTTCAACGTACTCTAGCACCACAAGAGTTCAGGGAAAATGCGTTTTAATTAGTAACGTTAATTAAAAGCTTAGAATAATCTGTCATGATATTAGTAATCTAACCGGAAGTGTTTGTACAGGTGCGACAAAAGAAATCGGCACGGCTTTAACTAGAATTTGCTTGAGGCATAAGGCTATGGAGGCTAAACTTAAATCTTTTACGAGGTAAATCAAGTAACATCATTTTATTCAGGTTTGAAGTCCAGTTTAAAACTAAGTTATGTTAAATCTAGCTCCATAATGGATTGTCTAATAATCCCGTTACAAAAACGACTCGAAGAGTGGAACAAAACTACGGGGAATTTGCACAAGGAGTACGGGAAAGGTGAGAACAAACCAAAATAAACATCAATTTCTAAATATAAATTAACCCAACTCTGACCCTTTAGAATACAAGCGCGCCCGTACAGAACTAAAAAAACGAACGATCGAAACACTCCACCTCCAAAAGAAACTCCGCAAAGGTCTCCACAACGGCGCACTATCCTCATCCTTCCACGGAACCTTACCAAGATCTCACAACTCGAGTATGATCCAAAGTGCTATGGCCCACAACGGTGAACACCAGTCTGGTATTAACAGAACTCTAGAGTCGGCTATTAGGGATCAGGCTGAGAAGAGGCAGTTGCTCGAGGATATTGGGAAACAGGCTGTTAGGGCTGCGTTGACTGAGGAGAGGAGTCGGTTCTGTCTTTTTGTTTCGTTTCTTAAACCTGTTATTGTGAGTTTTAATTTATTTAATTGACTTTTGCTGTGGAGAGTTTATTTGCTAATGAGTCCAATTTTCTAGGAGGAAGAGGTAGCAATGCTCTTCGAGTTACAACACGTTCAAGAAGCAATGGCCCAGTTGGAAAAGAACTCCGCAGACCCGTTTGTACTCCCACCAGCTAGTGAACAGGTCATCGCGGACACAAAAGGAGAACCAGGAGCATGGAGCTTCCAAACCCCACCAAGCAGCCCAAGCTCCTTAGGCTCCAGAAAGTCAAGCATGTGCTCCATCTCATCAGCAAACAGCTCTTCAGGCAGCTCCGCACACTCACCCTCACACAATCTCCACAACAGAACGCTACACCACCAAGTAAAGTCTCAAGTTACCCCAAAACCCCCTATCCGCTTTGTTTTTACTTTGAGTTTTCACAATTATTTATAATTTCCAGCAAGCCCCTCAAGGAACAAGATTCTCTAGCGTATCCTCACAAGATTCAGGTTTTGTTTCGCAGGACACTTTGTATTCTCGCATGTGCTATAACGAGCAAGCTAAGGTATTTGGTGCCAAGCAGTCTGGTGATGGTTGCTGGAGAGTCGGGTTTTTGTTTTGGGTTCTGTTGCTAAGTTCTGTTTCTTTTAGGTTGTTGGGAACCAGTCGGAAGGGAGCAACACCAGCTCGACTGCGAGTAGCAACTCTAGTACTCCCTCTTCACCTTATCCACCTGGTCAGGTTCCTACTACTAATAGTACTTGGCCTAATCTACAGGAGACTATTCAGTTTGAGAGGGCTGCTTGTGCTATCATGAATGATAGGCCGCATACTATTTCCTCGGGTGGGTGGAAATTGTGGTTAACTTAAAGTTGAATTACATTTAATTTAAGTGTTTGTTTACAGCTTACGAGCGAGGACACCAAAGACCACCGCTAACAGTATACACTTTCCAACCGCCGAGTGACGGTAATTCGAACAGTCCAGTTACTCCTACTGTTGAGACTCAGTCTACTAGTTCAGGTAATTTACATTTAATTATTAACTTTTAATTTAATTATTTCTCCTAATAACTCATATTATTCCATTTAGGAAACAAGATCTACCAAGCAGCATCAGAAATATACGGCATCCTAAGAGGAAAAACAGACGCCAAACCACCAGTTCCTAAACGAGGGTCATCACTAGAACGCCCAGGTCCAAGTTCTTCGATCCCTAAACCACCACGTAAAGTTAACTCGATGAAGGAATCTAAGGAGCCTAAGGAGATTAAACCTACACCTAACGTTCCGGATTTTAATCAGTCTTCGGATGATATGAGTAAGTAGCAAGCTTACAGTATGCTGCATACTGATTCCTCAATTGTTCTTTTTCTAAATTACTGTATTTTAATCCCAGTCGTTCCACAACCAGTTTACGTGAACATGCACGAGTTAAACCAAATGGCTTCAGCGAAGATGCAGAGGCAGGCTGAGGAGTTGCCACCACCTCCTCCAGAGTTAATGGGAATGGAGAAGGTAAAAACTAAAAACCAATTTTACCCCAAAACACAATTTCCTAAAACAAACACCTTCTTTACAGACGGACTCCCCAAACACATCCCCCCAGGATCAACCCCCCCAACGCTACGATCAACAAGAAGAAGGTGATAACAAGTACCTAGAACTAGAAACAAACTCAACAGTAAGCTCGTTCCAAGACCTAGAATCTATCTCAACCCTGAGCATGTACGAAATAGACCAAAATTACCAAAACCCAAACTACCGTACAGACTGGCAAGCAAGACCCCGTAACACTAGAACCCACAGCATGTACGTTAGGTCAGAAAACTCTAGCTTCGCGTGCATTCCAGAGAACCCAGGTACTTATCCAGTTAGCGTAGCCACTATTCACAGAAGAGTAGCTAACCCCCGCGTTCCAGTGTTTGACGGTAGCGCTGATGAACAGACGCTGCATAGGAATAATAGCCTCCCTAGACCCCGTTCGTACGCTGAAGCTCAGGGTCGTAGGTTTAAACGGGATCTTGTGTAGTACCTTAACATTTAACTAATTTTAACCAGTTCCTAATCTAACGGTGCATTGTAAATTAATTTTTTTGTACGACTTTTAGTCATTTTGTAAAACCTTTTTTTTACGCATTAGTTTTTTGTGTTCGTGTTGTAATTATTTTTTGCCGGAATAAAATGATTAATTTTTTGCTTCTTTTTTTTGGTGCGTAAATCTATGCATGTTATAGTTTTTATTTAACGCACGAAAACTTAATTTCAGTTAACTAAAAAAACTTGTTAAAATAGCCCAAAGGATCAACGGAACAATCTCAAGAAGAAACTCATGCGGCCAACAAGAAAAACCAACACCACCAAGACGCAACTCATCAATCTCCTCATCAGCACGCAGCTCCCCAGTACCAAATCCACCTCAACCGATATTCATAAAGAACCCACACTACAGTTCAAGCGAACGATCCTACGACAGCAGCGAAACTACCCCACACGCTAGTATGGAGAGTTTACCACCACCACCAGCCTACTTGATCTCCAGCGAACAAGCTAAACAGGAAGAGTTGAATAAACGGAAGAGTGTGGCTGAGACCGTTAAGAACCTAACTGAAAAGAACCACCAGCCTGTTAGTCCTAATATGGTTAGGAGGGCTAATTCTTTAAAATCTGGTGAGGAGGTTAAAGAGGTTAGGAGACGAGGTAGTACGAGTACGTTGGAGAGTAGTAAGCAGCGTGCGAACTTGATGCAGGTGCTTAACCAGAAACTAGCGCAGCAGAATTTTAACTCTTCTGGTAATCACAGTCAGGGAATCACGAGTAAGCAGCAGAACTTCAACTCGTCTGGAAATCACAGTCAGGTTCAGTACCACGCTACTCACTCACCACAACCGATTTACCAGCAAGTTTACTCCCAACCCATTTACCAACAAGTCAATAGTCCTAATAGACACCCGAGAAGACTCTCAGAAGAGATAATTAAAACCGCTAATTACGTTCAGTCACGAGTACTCAAGGCACCAGGTACTCAAGGTTCTAAAGAGGCGTTCGTACAAACTCTGAACGCTAAGTTGAGTCAAATGAGGGGTCCACCTCAGAAGCACCCACAGAATACTAACGGTAGGGCTAATCCTGTACCAAAGCACCCTACACGGAATAACGAGATTACTAGGGCGTTTAGGGTCAGGCAGTGGATCTCCTCTAAAACCGTTTCCGATCCTGCTGTTTGTAGGGATTCTCTTATGGATCAGATAAGACGTGGGACTAAGTTGAAGGCTACGAGGTCGATGAATGATAGGTCTGCTCCGAGGATTCATTGACGAAAAGTTAGCCTCTTGGTTGAGAAGTTTGAGATGATGGGGGGTAGTGGGCCAATGAGGCGGGGATATGCGTTTCAGACGTTGTAAGAGGGGATAATTGGCAAATAGTTGTTCTGTAGTGTACACATTTGTATGGAAAATATCAAAAAAACCAAGAATTATCGTATTATGCTGACATTTGTCACTGTATTAAATGGATGTTTAGGGATTTAAGCGTGTTCATGTGTTCAATCTGTATTAAAGCTACTTCGTGTTCAATGTGTATACTTCCCAAATAACCCAGATTTTAAGTTAAATCTTATGTTCGGAAATAACTGGATATTTTAAAAGACAAAAATACTTTAAGAACTGTAGTCCAAACGATTAATTAGTCCAAACATAGCAATTAAGACTGACAACTGAAATATGTAAAGTTTTATGTTACTTTCCTTTTTGAACAAACTCTGTCCAAAATGTAAAACAATAATTAATATTTTTCAAAAACAATTTTTTTCGTTTTTCAACGTAACTATTGCTTCCGCTATAAAAACTGGATTTTTAACAGGCTGAGTTTAAACACTGTACCAGATACATATTACACACATATTTGAGAAACACTTTGTACAAAGGAACTCCATTTTTTGTAAAAATTTGTAGCATGATATTTTGGACTTGTTAGAATTAAATCGTAAAACTTGTGAACTGACTATAGGGATAAGGGAACTTGAGTGTAAGATAGTTCATGTGTGTGTTGTAATAAATAAACAGGTTTTAATTACAATAAACTACGTTTTATTTCCATTAAGCAAATTGACTATTTACATAAACTACTTAACCTTCTTGTCTTTAAAACTCTCAAACAGATACCCACCAAAAACTAACCCCCCAATCAACACAATAAAAGCACTCTGACTCCCCCTCGTCTCTTTCTTATAAACCTTAAACTTCTGACTATTAACCGAAGCATACTTTCTCATCTGATCCCTCTGAAAAGTTTTACTCAACTGCTCTTTACTCCACTGATGTAATTCAGCACTCGAAATAACAGTTTCCGGATCGTGAGGTTCTTCTTCATTACGTTCCTCGAAAACTAGCCCCCTATCGTACATTTTCCTAAGGCGTGGGTTCCCTAGTACTTCGTATGCGCTGTTGATATCCTTGAACTTATCTGGGTTCCCTGTTTTGAGGTCAGGGTGGTGGAGCTTAGACTGCTCGTAGTAAGCTTGCTTGATCTCATCGTTAGTGGCGTGTTTTTGGAGTCCTAACGTGTCGTAATGGGACTTTGGGGCTGTTGAGTAGAAGCATCGTGGGAGCAGGCGTCTGTACATCTGGGTTGAGTTGGTTCAGGAGAGGCTGTTGGGAAGAGAAGCTTGATTAGAAATTTGATAATACATTTTTGGAGCAATTTTATTTAATTTTATGCAAATGAAACACGAACAACGTTTAATTTTGTAAAAAACATCATTTATTAGCGTATCAAGCGAGTTCAAAGAGAAAACTCTTTGAAGCGAGTTAACAAAAAAGATCTCAAAACAACGAGTTCAAAGGACTCCTATCAGCAGTCATAAAGAGCACATCATTCTCCCCACTATCACAGATAACAGCGATTAGAATAGGAACTCCGTTAAGCGACGATCCGAATATACCAAAGTCCGGAACAGCTTCGTCTTGTCTAAAAAACCAAAACTTGCGATTACTTAATTGAAATCTTTCAAATAAAACTAAAATATTCCAAATTACCTCGATATCATAACATAATAACTAACACCACCACCGCACCCCTTCTGCCTCGACCACCCATACCCAACCTCATACATCTCAAAAACGACCCTCCCAAAATGGACCCCACCCCCCCGTTCATCCCCCCAAAGACACAACTTCTCACTAACAACCTCCCCATTAACAAACTCACTACACCCAAGCAGCGAGTTATTCAACACAACCCTCGCCTCCTGAAACATATTCTGCCTCCACTCCTTCCAAGTCTTAACGTTACAAAGATTAATCACATCGTTAAGCTTATCATCACTTAAACTAACTTCATCAACTAGGTACTCTAGCTCTAGATCGCTAATATCAGTTTTATCTTTAAGGTCGAATTCGTACTGCTTATCGCATTGGGGTATAGATTCTGGGATGAGTTTAGATGGTGGGATTCTGAACTTTAGGGTCGAGTTTGGGGTGAACTTGCTCCAGATTGTGGTTGCGTATTCTGTTGAGTCTTCTGATTCGTCTTCGCTGGAGACTAGGTCTACTAGCACGTTTGATGTTGCTCTAGATGTTGAGGGGACTAAGAAAAGCATAATTAGTTAATTGTTCAAAAATTAAAATTAAACAAAAGTATATCATCTAACCCGGTTCATCCCCCATCTCAAAATCAACCCCATCCCCATCCCCAATCTCCTGAATCTCAACCCCCCTATGGGCAAAGATAACCTCATCAACAATCTCAACATCAGAATCCGCCTCATCAACAGTATAGAATTCCCCACACTCCTCCATCTCCTCATCATCCTCCTCAGGATACTTCCGTTTAAGAGCACTCCTCTCATTACTCAACTCAACAGCTTCACTCTCAATGGGTTCCTCAAGAATCACATCATCGTCAGTGTCCATGCTACCAACGTCCTCGGTGGTATCTTTGTATCTGTACAGGCAGTAGCCCATTTTAGATAAGCACTTGTACACCAGATACTCGTCGTGTGTGGCTTGGGTTATCTTTGATTCTTTTCTTTGGGGGACTAGGAGTAGGGAGCGGGCTCTTTGGATACTTAACGTTACGTGGTTGCAGTAGATTTCTGCTTTGCCCTGTTGATTTTTAATTGGGTCAGTTAAGTTGAGTTTTAAATTTATTTTTAAGTCTGTTTTAACTCACACATTCAAGTAGATAGAGTGCCTCCTCAGGATAAAGATAACAAACCTTCCCAACATCGTACCCGTACCTAGACCTAATGTTAGTCTTATCGGAAACTAGCACAAGCTCGTGGTTATCAGGATTCAGTTGGATTCGGGACAGTGCGCTCCTGTAAAACAACCAACAGTTAATTACACGAAACTAATTTTAAATAAACTCCAAAAAACTCACGTCCTCGAAACCTTCCTAGAACTAAGCGCATCAACAAGATCCCCAATCATCCCACTAGTCCCTTCACCACTCCTCCTAGCAAACATTGAACAGTCACCATCTAGGTCACCCAACTGTACATTCTGGAGACTGTTTTCCTCCGTGTCTTCCGGTGAGTTCATTCTAACCTGTGCACAAGTTAAAATTAGTCATTTTGATCAGAAATTAAGGTTTGTTTTGAAATAGGTTTTTGCACGTACGTGAGACTTTTGTCCTTGAAGCGGTTTTATGAAATTTAATGGAGTGTTTTTATGAGGCAGTTTTTTGGAACATAACTTAGTGTTTCGGATGCTTAACGATTGATAGAGCTTATCAATCTTATGGGTTTGGAATTGGATGCGAATGCGATTTTATGCGAGTTTATGGAAATATTAAGCGGTTGAGTTAGATTTGTAATTACCATTTGTGAAGGTTGCTGCTTATGGCGGTTCTCCAAGTTTAATAGCGTTGTGTTTTGCACAGTACTCGAAATAGTTTAAACATTATTTTAATTGTTCAGTTTAGCGTATGCAGGGAGTCTCCTGATGATACACACGCTTTTTGGTTTCCCTGCACTAGTCGACTGGGTTGGTTTGAGAATATCAGCGGGTGTGTGCATGCTGTGTATTTGGATCGGGGGTGGGGATTGTTTATACTACCGGGATTGTGGGAAGACAAATAGTTACTTCAAAATGTCATAACTTTTTGGTCAGGTGAACGTGATACTTTAACCAGAATGAATATTTTTGCTTCTTTTCTCATTGTAGAACAAAAATTTGATTTTTGGGGGGCAAAACATGGTCAGTTATGTGTATATTGTCTTTTGTAAAAAAATTGCAACTTTAAAACATTCGTACTTGATTACGAAATTCTAATTATAAACTGTTTAGTTCAACATTTGTTTGGGGGTTTCGGTTCAAAATGGCTCAAAATTTGAGCCTCAAATGTGTATAATATTCATCAAAACTATCTTAATATGCAAATCAGCGAAAAAATATCAAAATATGAAAAAACAGAATTTTCAAATTTTTGATACCATGCTTGCAAAAAAAGTTATGCAAGAATCTTTGACTTTTGGGAACTTCCGTTTTGGATCAAACTTTTGTATATTCTTTGTCACCACTCCACCCAATCTGTTTATATTGGATAATTGATACCAAATTCTAATTAGAAACACTAAACACTAGTATTTCCCGGTAGCAAGTACACGTCGTACCTAAAGCATTCCCCACCTATGTGCGCATAGTACAGCAAGGATACACACAAACAGCACACAAGTTTACGAAACAACTTTTGACACTTCTTCAAGAAGTTTGCCGAAATAATAATCTTCCAAACAATACGGGTTACAAAAATTAGTTAACTCTACTGGAAATTAAACGTCCACTTTCACTCTGTTAACTAACCACTTATACAATTAAAATAGCACTCCAACTAAATCTATCCTAAAGGAACCTCCCGGCATTTCACCGTCCATATGCTCCGCACGTGCGTGTGAAAATGACCATTTAATCAACTAAATCAACACAGAGTTCAACTACAAATTAGTTCGCTGGAAACCTAAAGAAATGCGTAAAACGCAAAAACCCGTATTAAAGTTGAAAGGAAGAGAGTACAAACCTAATAATGAACCGCCAACGACGTTTAGAAGCAATAGCTCGAAACAGAGCGTTCATAGAATCCCAGATGCTAATGTTGAACACTAAGGAGTCTAAGGTCCCTAACATTATAAGGAGCAGGAAGAGTATCGTTCAGTCTGGGAGGCCTAGAGTACCCAACTTCCAGTCTGTTGAGCACGTTAGTTCTGAAGTTTCCAGTGTACCGGATAATGAACAGGTTTACCTGACCATCGTCGATGGGAGCGAAGTTGGGTTTCTTCTGGAAAACGGGGATCAGTGTCTTCAGACTATACGCACTGAGGATGGGACTATTATGGTTGTTATTGAAGGGGGGGAGGAGAGTGGGGTTGAGGAGGTTAAAGGGCCTGTACCTGTAGCTAGTAGCGTTGTTGAAAAAGTTAAGACTTGTGTGAAGAGAAAAGTGGTTAAGAAGAAGCCTGTTAAGGTGTGTACTGAAGTTGTTAAGAAGCTGAAGGTCGAGAGTATCGTGAGGGATAACGAGAAGCCGAGGCCTTTTAGGTTCGAGTTGGATGAGGATGATGGGGGGTTTGGTGGGTTTATGAGTGTACCTGTACCTATCGCGTAAGTTGGAGTAATTTATGAATGAATTTGTTATTTTTTGGAGTTGGAGAGGTTGGTGATTTATTGTGACTTTTTTATGATTTTTAGAATCGGGAGTCTTAAGAGCCAGACGGGGAAGTTGGATAGAGGTGAATTTGGTAAGCGTTATTTTATGAATTTGGATGATAAACGTGTGAATATGGTTTAATTTAAATGTTTTCATCGTTTCAGAACAACTCGACAAGCTTCTACCTCAGACCACCCACACTCCAGAGCAGAATCTCGTGATCAAATCAACCAATTCGCTTCAAACTCAAGAACCACCCCCTGAAACATCAAAGAACACTACAGAACCTGATCAGGCACCTGTGACCATCCAATCAGCAAGAGCTGACAGGACGGTGGATGAAAGTAACGAGTCCCTTGGGTTCAGTTTCAGAAACTTGTTCGAGCAGGTTACTAGTAATATCGTGTTTAATTGATTGTTCTTTTTGTAACAGAAAAATAAATATTTTTACAAAATAAAAAGTTTCTAATTTGAGTCTTGTTTTTAATATCTGGATAAGTGCATTTGTGCTCAGGTGCTTATGCAGCGGCTTCTTCGAAGGTGGTCTGGTTTTTGAAGTGCTTCTTTATCAGGTCTATTGCTTCCGTTTTTGCCTGTAAATTAAAGCGAGATTGTAGTTTAAATGTTTAAAATAGGGTAAATTATCACGCACCTTAAAATCATCATCCGTTCGAACTAAACGGTTTTCAAGTGCCCTCAAGTACTTTGCTGCTTTTAAGGGTTCGCCCAAGTGGATGTATGTTTTTGCTAGCATTAGGTGGTTCATGCTGTGGGGGGAAGTTGCAATTAGATCAACAGTTTCAGTTAAGCATTTAGTCTAATTTTACCTGTAAAAGTCGGGTTCCAGTTTTTCAGCGTTGAGAAAGTGCTCCAGGGCTTAATATGGGGCAAGAGAGATTCAAGATTTAATTGCTGGTAAAATTAAATACCGAAAGTAATGCATTTAAGCGTGTTATAAATTACCTTCCTCATACGTACTCTCTGGCGGGGTAGCAAACAGCGTAGCCGCTAACTTTTTCTGATACCAGGGAACCTTGAAGAAAGAAATTTAAAAATTTTAGAGCGTGTCGGGTTTTCCAGGAAGTAACAAATCACTTGAGCACAATGCAAGGTTTCTCCAGAGCGGAATTTTACATGTCATATCATAATTCTTCAAGATACATTTATATTTGCATTGCGCTTTATACGCAACTTCCTCTTCCAAAACGCGACATGCACTCAGGACAAAGTACCACTCACCTCAGAAACGCTGAAGCACCTGGTAAAAAAACACCCAAAATTAACCCCAAATTCCTCAAAAACCAAAATTCAATATTCCCTTAAAACTCACCAGTGTCCTAGCATATACCGACAAGTAGGATCGTTCGGATTCAGCTCAACAGCTCTCTAACAAACAAAAAGCCCAAATCAATAGTTTCTCCAGACTCCAGTACCCTCCCAAATCTAATCTTTACTCACCATAATATGATACTTAACATTAACAGACTGAACAATCTGCTCTTTGATCCCATTCAGCACACTAACTTCGTTCAACAAAATAGCAACCCATTTATGCACAGCAAAGTTCCCATCATCCAGTTTAAGTGCTTCGTTCACTAACCCATACGCTTCCGTTAGCATTTTACTCCTCTCGCTAGCGTACTCTGGCTTCTTAGAGAGCTCGTACTTTATCCTGGCAAGGCGCCATGATACTTCTGGTTCTGGGTTGTCCTGTTTTTTTGGCAAGCTTGTTAGTTTTTTTGTACTTATGTTTGAATATTCATTTTTACCTTAGCAAGAGCTTCAAGTACTTCGTAAACACGAGGGTACTCAGAAGGCTCTCCGTTCTTATACGCATCGTCTAGTTCGTATAGAATCTTGCTTAACGGTTGCTTTTCTTTACTGCCCACGAATCTCAGTGATTTTGTGAATCTGGTTACGGCTTCGTCTTTTCCTTCGTTCCATACTGACCAGGCTGCTACTGCTGGGAATGGTAGTGAGAGTAGCAACGCTGTTGGGGGTCTTTGGATCTGGAATTTATATAGTCGTTTATTTTTTTGTTTGGTGGGGAAATGTGTTCTTGTAATTTATTGGGTCTTTTTGATGACGTTTGTGATGGTACATTAATTTGTAGTGAAAGTCAAGGGGAATGTATTTTTGTAGCTTTTTTTTGGGGATTTGTTCAGATTTGTGGGGTTGTTTAAAGGGTTTGGATTTTTGTGGGAGGTTTTTACTGTCAGTGTTTATTTGGGAATGGATAAATGGGTGTTTCAACGTAAATAGGGTTGACACTAAATTGGTGGTTTTTGTGAGCATGTGACGTTTTAAGGTCTTTGGCTTTCATGGAAGGTTTACGAATGATGGAGATTGAAAAAACTTTCACCAGAAACGGAAAGTGTGGTTGAAATAGTGTGCATTTAATTTTAAAAATGTATTTTCCTTAAAAACATGTGCATTACATGAAATACATTTTAATGCATGCTGGCGAGTTTTTAGCGTTTACTAGCAAGCTTGTCTTGCTGATTTTGTGTTGCTATTTTGCCTACAAGATTTGTCGAAAACTATATTGATTTTTGAAATTTTGTTTTCACTGAAAGTTTAATGATCATTAAATTTAAATAAACGCCGTGAGGGTTTTTATCAAGAAAGTTATAGCATGTGACACAAAAATTTAGGTCAAATCAACAGAAGCATTTAACTTTTTCATGTTATCATACCATTATGTGAAAAATCATGCAAATCTTGTTGAAAATATGAATATGAAATGAATTTTCTACAGTTTTTTTTAAATTTAGAATATTATTGTGGCAAATTTTAATCATGAGTTTTGAAGCAGTTTCATGTTTCTCTTAGAATCTAAAAACTGTAGTTTGCTATTAATATTCGAATTTCAAGTAAAATTATAAAATAAAATGTGGTTGGGAAATTATAGATTATCTGTAAACAATAAGGTTGAATATGAAATGAATTTGCCCATTTCTTTAATTTAGAATTTTTACTCTGAGCCAAATTAATTGTGAGAATTTCGGTAAAATATCTTTTTTGATAATTTGTTTCGAATTCATTACTAAATCTATAAATCGCAAATCGCAAAACACCATCAAAATAAATGCAATAACTGCGGTTAAATTCATGGATAAGTTTGTGCCCCAAATTAATGTTTAATTTGAAAAAATGCAAGTTTTAATTAAACTTAAGTAATATTTTACGTTGTAATTTCATGAAAATGAACAAACGTCTTTCCCATAAATTTTCTATAACGGTATATTGATTTCATTTGAATTACATTTTAACCAAAAATAAACTCAAAAGATAATGATTTGGAAAAGACCTTCACACGTAATTTTTTGCGTAAAATTGAGGATACAAATCCTAAAGTTATCGATCTCTTAAAGTATATAACACGATATACGAATCAATTTATTCTTTAAGGTTGTGATTGTCATCCCTTCGCTAAAATTTTAAATTTTCCCGGATAATACGAAACAATATACACGTGAGAAGGAAAAAATTTTCACAGGAAGATCGCCAAACAAAGAATAGTTTTCGGCGTGAATAACTCGTCATGATGTAAATCGTAAACCGGTAAAAAACTATGCAATTTCAAACTAAAAATAAATTAAACCTTACCCTCCCAGTGATCCCAGTCCGGAAGTACCTGAACTGACTTAATATCCTCTTCATTACTGAATTGTTTACTTGCACGAACAGATGTTAATTCGATTTCGATTTATTAAAAACTTATTTAACTTGTAACTGTTGTAACCATAGCATTCCCTCCCATTTAAATTATTTCAAAATCCTCAGTTCAACACTCTTAATCCAGTTTCTCCTGTCAATCTGTTTAATCCGTAAAAAATGCAAAAAAATATGCAAACACTCGTTCAAGTACGTGTACCCTGGACTTTGGCCTAACAGATAATCATGAGTATCATCATGACATATCAGAGTTCTTACGTGTGAGTACGATCCTGTGCTTCTTTTTCAGCTGATGCTTTGGTTCGTGAGTTTTTTTGGGATAGAAGATACGGTTTAGCAAGCCTGTGAAAGCAGTAGCACAAGTTGTAAATGCTAATATTGCCAATACTCTTAGTTTGCCTAAAAACATGATAGCTATGATATGATGCTAAACTCCATTTTGCATGCAATGCTCGTTAAAACCTGAATAACTTATACAAATTACACATATCCGGAACCTATGAATCAAAATGACAAAAACTACCATACCGCATTGTTTCAAATTTCCATAAAAAAACTAAAATCTGAATCCCAAATTAAAATTTACAAATACCCATTAAAAACTACAACTACACAAGATTCATATCCCTGCGGTCCATAAAACCCCAAACAAAAAATATTCTTGGCTATCCTCGCCTATTTTTTGCTCCCAAAAACAGATTCCCCGTTCAACAAGCACTATACTTCCCGAGTAAAAAAAAATCCCCGCTGTGCTGGTCGATGGCTCCAAGGAGTCCCAAAAAGTAACCTATAAACAGGAATGTTTTCAGATCTTCGGATTCACTTTGGGATAGAGTGTCGTGTGGAGAGGATCGGAGGTTTTTCTGTTGCTTTTTTCTGCACTATCTGCACTTTGCACACGTTGTGTTTGTTTGGGGGAATATTTTAGTGAGTATTTAGTTTTTTAGTTTACTGCACAATCTTAAGTTTGTAGTTTTTAGTGATTATGTAGTTTAGCGTTCGTTATAGTTCACTGTGTTCAACAAGCAGTTTCAAATGGATTAAAATCACTCTCGGGTAAGTTTCTCTTGATCTCACGCTTGAATATGTAGGTTATCGTAATACACGTGGTGGGGTAATAAGCACATGGCACTCATTTGCACTAGGCTAGTTTTTGTAGAGCACACTATTTTCTCAGCATCATTGCATTACGCACTTTAGAAATTCATACAAGTCACCATTATCTACCTTAATGTTTGCTTAAACGCTTATCATCAGGTTGATTAAATTAGGTTAAACAAATCAATCAGTTTTTTTGGCAAGGTTTATTTTGCAGAAAAACTTTGTTTTCTGGTAACTTTCCATAATGTCATTACACTCAAACTGTTGCAAAGTTTAGTCATTCATTATTGCAAAGCCTGCTTTCAAGCACCAAAATATTTTAATTAAATTTTCTGTACCAATCGTTAAAACTGAACTTTACACCAAATTTTTACGAGTTTTTTTACGAGCGCGGGTTCTTGGAAGTTCTTAAGTTTTATTAGTTAAAATTATGCTGAAGTAAAATTAGGCTTTTTGCAGAGTTACAGATCATGACTCATGAATACATTCCTAAAAACCACAAACATCACGTACAACGTAACTCACATAAACTCACGTTCCAGATCCCAAATTGAGAACCTGATTGAAAGTTTCCGTCATTTCATGAATCTTTTTGGTGTAACACAAGATTTCATTTACTTCACGACTCTTCACCTGAATTCCTCCTATCAGAATTAATTTCCTGACAATACTTCCGTTTCTGTTAATCGATAAAACGTGTTGACGTAATAGACTATCGGTCAAGCTGGAGTCTTTTTGTGAGTTCAGTCTTATTGAGTTTCAGTTTGCCCCAAAAGAACAGAATAGAAACGCAACCTTGAGCTAGTTTTCTGTTAGCGACAATATCTGAAATTGAGTTCTATTTCTGGAGGAAACTTGATTTTAGGCACGTGGAGAACGTGATTTGGGTAGTAAATTAAGTAAAGTAAGTGGATGCTTTCATCTTTTTCTGTGATTTTTTCTGAGCTAAGCTATTTATTGCGTAAGGATCTTCCATAACGTAATAAACAGATACACTACAAATCATGTAACCTGTCTAGTTAAACGCAATAACGCAAAGATCCTCTTTTAACAAACCCCAATTAAACGTTTCTTACAGCCTCATTGCTAAAACAATTTATGCTTTTTATTGCAACATGCAATGACGGTTCAATTCAACACAATGGAATGTAATGATCTGAGCATAATCAGTCACTCGAGAGTTTATGTGACAAGTAACTAGATAGTGTGCACACAAGTGTGCTATGCCCATGAAACAGTAAAAAGTGCTGAGTCTATTGTCATGTTACTCATTCATTTTATATGAAAACCTAAAGTATAAAATATTATTCAGACAAATGATCCAGTCTACACGATCTCAGTCGTGAGTTACTACCCAGACCCACTGGAATGTAAAAATGTCTACCCCAAGCACCCCAGAAAAACGCAACCTCTCGTTTATAAATAACGAGATTAACGAAACGAAGGACTCTGTAGTGGCCGTTGAGGATGAAGCTGGGAACCCTTGCAAAGTGTACAAGTACAGGTGGATCGTGCTATGTTTGTTCGTTGTTTATTCTATGAGTAATGCGTTCCAGTGGATTCAGTTTAGTATAATTACTGGGATAATTGCTCAGTTTTATAATGTTTCGGAGGAGATGGTTGATATGACCTCGATGATCTATATGATCACGTACATTCCTCTTATTTTTCCTGCTACTTGGTTTCTTGAGAAGAAGGTGAGGAAATTGTTGGATTTTTTAATTAAAATACTGTGATTTTGTGCTGTAAATCATTTTTTCTTAATAAGAACATGAGTCATTTTTGTATTTGAGTCATGAGAGATTTCTCTTGGAATTTGCACATTTTTCGCATACCTCAGTAATCTAGTAGCTAGTTTCGGGGCATCATAAGACGTTTCTCCTATTTTCCAGGGTCTCCGTCTAGCAGTGATAATAGGCTCATTCGGAACATGCCTCGGCTCCTGGATAAAAGTCCTATCAACAGCCCCAAACCTATTCTACGTAGCATTCATAGGCCAAACGGTCGTAGCAGTATCCCAAACTTTCATTCTCGGGATTCCACCTCTACTCGCTGCACTATGGTTTGGACCTGATCAAGTTTCTACTGCTACTTCTATCGGGGTTTTTGGGAATCAGGTTTGTGTGTGAAATTAGGGAAGCTTATTGTGTTTTAATTTAATTAACTAATCAATGTTTAGTTGGGAGTTGCTGCCGGATTCCTACTACCAACGCTGCTTGTTAAGAACGGGACGGATGAATCTATCGCACGGGATTTGAGCGTTATGTTTTATGGGACTGGTGCTGTTACTGGAGTTCTATTTGTTCTTGTGCTTTTGGGTAAGTTGGAATTTTAATTCAATTTTGTTTGGAAACTGATTATTTTGCAAATTTTTAGTGTTCCGGGATAAACCACCAACTCCACCGAGTATGGCACAGTTAGCCCTGTTAACCAACGACAGGGAGCCATACCTGAGCTCGATGAAGAAGCTGCTTACGAACAAAGGGTATATATTGCTTCTGCTCAGTTATGGGATGAATGTTGGGGTGTTTTATGCGATCTCTACGCTACTTAGTAGCTTCATCGCCAAATATTTTCCGGTGAGTCTAGACTTTTTTATGAGTTTGGCATGTTGAGATATTTAGAGCTTGTGAATGTCGTCGAGGGTTTTTGGATTTATTGTAAAGTTCATTGTTACGGTTTATCTGAGCTTATGATAACGGGGCTTATCTTTGAGTTAGTTTTAGGATTTTGTTTTGGTTGTGCACGTGTTTATTGAATGGGGACTTTGTGGAAGGAACTTTTAATGAAAATAATTCTTATAATTGCAAGTTATTCCAAATTCTAACACTCCAGCTACGTGCACTACACCGTTTACTCCATAATTCCCTATTCCAAACTTATTACCCTAATAAAAACCTCTGAGAAAGCACAAAAACTTGCAAAAACTTTCCACTTAGCGGGGCAACCTGACACAACCAAAATTTAATCAGTGTTCCAAAGGTCAGGTTTGAGTATGATTGATCACCACTATCCTCTTAATTTTTCAGGCGAACGAAGAGGACGCTGGCAGAATTGGTCTCATGATAGTAGTTAGCGGGATGGTTGGGTCTGTTATCTCTGGGTTCATATTGGACAAGACGAAGCGATACAAGTAAGAAGAGGAAATTTTTGCTATTCTTAGTGCTACTCTTTCACTTTCCTACTTTCCCACTTTCACTTTATTCAGGGAAACGACTCTAGCGATCTACTTTCTGTCGTTTGTCGGAATGGTCGTGTACACTTTCACGTTGCCGTACGGTGGGCATATTGCTTACATGTACGTTTGCTTCTCGGCTCTTGGGTAAGTTATAAATTTTTCTCGTTAATTTCAATCTAGCATGTCAGCAACTTTTTAATTTATGATTATAACTCTAAATTAAAATCTCACGTTACCCCATAACAGGTTCTTCATGACAGGCTACCTCCCAGTCGGTTTCGAGTTCGCAGCAGAAATAACATACCCAGAATCAGAGGGCACTTCATCAGGTCTACTAAACGCGTCAGCACAAGTGTTCGGGATTATAATGACTCCAGTAACGAGGTTCCTGTTCAAAAGCCCTCTAGGAGACATTGGTGCTAATCTAGCCCTAGCTGCTATACTGCTTGTAGGCGTGATCATGACCGCTTTGATTAAAGCGGATTTGAGGAGAACCGCTGCACAGAACGCGAGTACTAATCCTTACGCTACTAATCCGGGGTCTGTTGGGGAAGGGATTGCTATTGCTGCTGTTACTCATCAGGTTGCGTAAAAGAGTTATCAGGTTCTACTACTGGAGATCTGAAACATACTCAAAACTGGAGAAGATATTTAGCGCTTTTAGTAGTAGTATACATGCTTAAACCGCACAGTATATAGATCTGGAAGATACACGATCTGGTTCGACAATAAAGTTAACTGGACAGTATTGATACGTCTTTCTTCCACCGTGTGATACCACACTTGCTCGCTGTAGTCAAGAGTTTTAGTAGAAATGCTTTACTGCTTTTATGCACTTGCTTGCACAATAAAGAATAATTAAGAGGTTGTACAAAAAAGAGTTTTTTGGGAATATCGACTCTTAAATTTTGTCGGTTTCTCGTTCATGTTCGTGTTCAGGAGGACAATAAATAATTAGAAACTTTTAAGTTTAAAATTGCTGTGAATTATGAGAAATGAATTGTTTTTTTGTATTTTTTACTATGATTTTGTGGTAAATAAAGTTGATGTAGAATTGAAATATTTTTATTCAAGCAATTGAGTTATCTGATATGTTAAAGCATAATTCATGTAAGCAAAAAAATGGAAAAATGATGCCAGCGCTAATCCTCTCAATCATTCTTAACAAGAATCTCGTACTCAGAGTACCCATGCTCCTCACCACCATAGCTTATGTAGCAAACAGCGTGGCTTGGATGTACTTTCCCTGGAGTAATCGTACCTTCGTGTGGAGCTCTTCCTACGTAAAGTGTTTCTCCTTCGAGGGATATTCCTCCTGGGGAATTTAAACAGGGGTTTTAGTAACTATTCATTTAAGTAGACTTTAGTGTTAATTTACCTGGAATAGCGTTAGCGGGTATAGTTTCCCCACTAGTAGCAACCCAGCTAACTTGGTCTTCTGGAATAACAAGGACCTGTGGACACATGTCATGTTAGCATACACGTCTAGTTAGCATGTAATGTTCAAGTGAACATGAAGCAGGATTTTTTCAATTTATTTTATTGCTCTTCTCTACTATACCCTTCCGTTCTAATCTCGCAAGTATTAAGTTCAATCGAAACGAATGTTTGAGTGTGATGTAATGTGTGGTAGTTTGATGTGATCGGGTTGTGTGGCTAAATTGTGAGATCAAAGTTGGAAACACTAAAGTGGTTTTAGAAACTTTGTTATTGCATATCCAGATTGTTCATGTTCAAATTCTGTACACACGTTATCTAAATGATCTGATTTCTGAATATTTTTAAACCAACCTATAACATATTTCACCTAAAACCCTACATCGTCTCACACCACCCCAAAAGCCACACTCTCCCAAACTACCTCTACCCTACAACCACACAAACCAAAAATCCGCTTAACTTCCCTAATACCCATTCCGTCTGCCAAGAAATAACGCGTAACAAAGATTGTGTATTATGGAACAACTCCAGTTACTGTGCACAATGTCGCATAAAAAACATCTCGTACAAAAGACTAACCCACTTTTTACTTTCACTAGAACGTAACTCAAAGAAGTAAAGTACCCTTTTACTGTGTAACGAACTGAGAAATAAGTTTTCTCTAGAAAAAAAACTCAATTTTCAAAAAAGATATGTATTTTGCTACAAAGAAAAATTGTTTACTGAAGAAAAGCCAATCAAAACTGACTACTGCGCTAGTACACTTGACAAAACTTTAAAATTTACTAAAACGAAACGTTACCTCATACGAAGCAGAACTATTCTCCAACGTTCCCCAGGGGTAATACACACAGCCATGGTCGACAAGCAACTTCCCAGGAATGATCGCACCTTCATGCTCACAACGAGCAACGTACAGAGTATGACCGTCGTCCTCTCCTCCCTTCAAAGCTCCTGTTAAAATATTAAAATTTTTAACAAAGTTGCAAATTAAAACAGAAAAATCCATCATTACCTTCCGGAAGCTCCCCTCCAGAACTAGCAACCCAAGTAGCACCCTCAACACTCGGTACCTCAATCTTCTCAGCCGCTGGAGCTTCAGCATCCTCTGGAGCAGGTTCTACCTCATTTTCAGACGCTGGTGGGGCTTCCTCGGTACCTTCGACACCTTAAAACAAACAAGCATTAAAATAAACTTGACAAACTCAACAAACAGTGTTATAAATCCTAACCAGTAGGTTTACTCTCGTCGTCACTCATGTTTAATCTCAAAGTAGCTTGTTGTGTTCACTAGAGCGTCAGCAACCAAACTAAAAGTTAGTACAAGCACCCTAAAGCCTTTTTATAATTATTTATGCTTCGCGTAAAACCTGCAAATGCAGCAATGTATACATAACAAGCATGATTGTCACGGAGGGGGAGATGAAAAGAATAGTTGTGCTGAGTATAGCGTTCTGGTGGTGCACAACAATGAGTTGAATACGTATTTTGAGCTTTTTGGCTAGTAAGCTTGTGTTACTAATTTTAGTCGGGTGATTTTTTGGCAACACGAATTCTCATACACTGGAATAAGTTTTTAAATTCTGTTTTCACAGAGATGTTTTAACGTGAGTTTATGCACTAGGAAGCTCGATTTTGTAAATTTAAACCTCTAAGGTCAATGGTCACGACGGTTTCAAAAAATTAACAAGTGGTCTATAGCACATGATTTAAAGTTATGAAATGTGCGAATTCAAATTCCATTTACAAAAATTCATTATCATTTTGTAGACCCATTATAATGTCTGCAAAAGTTTTCTCGAAATCACTTTCTGTGCATCCACAAGCTTACTTCTTACTACATGATCACCATGTTCCATTATTGTGCTGCAAATTTTCGTTCATGAAGATATGAAACATTTTTAGCCTGGACAGAAACCCGACGTATTGTACATTCCGCATTCAAGTGCAGAAAATCGGGTTAATGCAGCTTGCAAAGAATATCTGGAAGAATGCTGCAGGAAACTTGTGCAGTTTTTTTAGACGCATTGCATACATGTTAGTATTTGTATAGTGGATCTGAGCTTTCAACACTCTTTAGTATTGCGATGTTGTTCAAGGATAAATCCTGATCATGCAAATTTGTGTAGCATCAACAGAACCTAATTTACAAACAATAGCGTTGTATGAAGTGAAATATTTTGCACAAAATAAAACGTATTCGATTTCCGATTCCTGAAAATAAGCACTCCCTTAAAACTTACAAATCACCAAAAACTTACTCAAAAATCTGGACAGTTACTAAAGACCTGTCAGGTTTAGTTTAAAGGGCACAAGCCCATAAAACCCCAACCTCATCACTCATCCACTTAAAATTCCTTTTCGCTTCTGTTTAACGCGACGTTTTGATCCATGTGAGTGTTGAGAGGAGTTGATGGGTTTTGCGGATGTTCTTGGTTGTGCATGCAAATTAGGATATATGTTTGTGTTTTTTTAAATGGGGTTTTATTTGACAACGTAATTAAATATCGTGTTTGGGAATTGTTTTAAGATGGTTGTGATGATGAGGTCATGATGCAACTCGCGTTTGAGATTTTTTGGGGTAACGTGAGAATTAACTATTTAAACATTTTAAAATTAATTCAAAATGTCATGTAACTGCGTATCACCATTAAAAACACCATCTATTTACCCGCATCGCAAAAAAACAAATTTATACTGTCACAAAAAATCATCACAAAAAAAGCTTGATGACCTCGCAGAAATTTAATAATCGTGACCTTTAGCTCTAAAATAGCGTCATTGAGCATTTGAATAAATTAGTTTTTTTTTACTACGCAGCAGCAGGATACGTTTACTATTCTTTTAAAAACTGTATACTTTTCTGACATTTTTCAACCACATAAAGCTAAAGTTGCAAATAGTGATAGTTGCAAGTAGTGTCGAGTTGCAAGATTTTTAAACACACGAACGTGGTGACCATGAAATTATCGGTGGATATTTATGGAGTATATGAGTATTTATTATTATGATTATGATGATGACTTTTTTTCGCGAATATCGAATATTAATTTTACTGGAATTCTTGGAACACACGATTGATCAAACATTTTTTTTTACCAAAAAAATATTTTCCAGAGAAATGTGTGTCAAGTAATGCCAAAAACGCAGGAATGCGAGTGTATCGTGTTCCTGATACTTGAGCAGAGTATTTACTAGATGGGAAAACTAGGGCAATGCTATATAGCTAGTGTAATCGAGTACGCTTAATTGAATTACTTTGTGAAATTGGAACAACACGCTTTCTCACGAAGATTTTATTTGAAGCTAAAATTACCTTCGATTTGCCAGTACCCATCGGTCCCGTATCCAGTCCTGATAGCAAAGCACCTTACAGTTATGGGTTCTGGGTTTGGTAGCTCTAGGAATGGGTCTGAGTCGCAGTCTCGACCGACCTGTTAGAAAGATTTTTATTTATTCACCGAAAATTTGCATTAATAATTAGCCAATGAGCTGGGCTGGTGAACAACACCCCATTTAACTCATAACCCATCAAAAGAATCATGCATCCATTAAAACCTAACCTTAATCCCAGAATACCCCCACGTAACCCAAAACTTCTTAAACTCCCCAGAATCCAAACAATCAGGCGTTTCAGCTTCAGCCTTATCCGGTTTCTCTTTATTAAACCGAATAGCACTTTTCGAATTCTCCCATCCTCCAAGGAACAGTTCGTAAATTGGTGGAGCATCAGACTCACTAGCTGTAAGTGCAACGTGGGCATTGTGCTTAGCACGTACTCCAAATTTTAGGGATCCAGTGAACACTGGGAGGAATGTGTAGTCGAGGGAGTCTTCTGTTTGTAGTTCTTTACCGTCTGCAAGTTGAACATTTTAAAATGAATTAATTGGTTAAATGTATTTAGCAAGGTTCTTCCTGGATATATTGTGCAGCGATGCAGCTTTAGCTTTGTGATACTTTAAAATGATGCAAACCAGAAGTTTGAATGACGAATTAAAAGCTCATGATTCAACATGTGTTGAGCTGACGCGAAAGAAAGATCTGCTTTTTTATTACCTAACTGCAAAGTCTGCGAAAATCACTTTTTTAACTCGTTATTATTCAGATTAATGATACGATGACGTGTTCTAGAGAGCAACATAAAAATAACATAAATTCGCTGCATTACCTAAATTCCAATTCCCAGTAGCCCCCCAAGCAGTCCTAACCCCAAACACGTTAACAGGAAATGGTTCTTCGTTCTTCCAGTAGAGAAACGGTTCAGTAGCACCGTCCATAGACACACTGACCTCGCCATCATCATTCCAAGTTACAAGGAAATTCTTGTCCACGTCGGGGTTACAGATGAATGGGGTTGTAGCTTCGGCTTTGTCTGGTTTTTCACGATTATATCGTATAGCTGAACGGGCGTTCTCCCAGCTTTTAGAGAAAATGCATAAAATTATATAAATTATAGGTGAAAATTCATGGTCATTCTAGTAAACACCTCACCCTCCAATAAAGATCTCAATCACCGGCGTAACTTCCTGTGAGGCTTCAGGAGCCAAGCAGATGTGGGCATTGTGTGCAGCCCTTACGGTTATGTTGGCTGAGTACTTCTTTAACGGGAAGAAGCTGTAGGTTAGGTCGTCCTGTGTATGCGTTACTCCTGTTTTTTAAACAATTTAGTTTTAGTTCTTTGAAGTTTAGAAGCGGTTGTTTTTACATGCAGCTTACTACTGAGTCAGCAAATACTCAACGTACGCTTACGTTTGCACAAAAAAACAGGATTATTTTCGGTACTTTACGTTTGCCAGATGTCATTTATGCAAATTTGCGTAACGAGCTGTGTTTGCAGATGGTGACGGAAGTTGGGGAAATTGGGTTGATTGCTTTTTTGGTTTTTGTTAGGGGGAGCATAAGGGTTTTCTGTGATGCTGGAATTGTGCTGGAGAAGGATAGTATGCGTCCATAGTCCATCATGCACACTTAAGAAACTTAATTCCCCATTTCCTTTTAGTGAGTGGTCGTTTATAAATTGAGCTCAATTTTTGAAAGGGGATTGGATATTGTATGATTTTCAAGGGGGCTCTTGAGATTGTTATTTTAAGGTTGGAGAGATTGGGTGTAGATGATTTAGATGGTTAATTTAGTGGGTTTGACATGACATTGTTCAGTAGATTGAGTTTTTTGAAGCTTGTTAGTTTTTAATGAGTATTTTGAACTTGTGATCATAAGTTGATACAGAAAACTATGACATGCTATATGCTCGTTGACAAATCTGCAGGTGATTCTATCTCATCCTTCAAAAAAATAGGTACAAGCCCATTGTAATTTAGAAACCTAATTTTAGTACACGCCCACGTAATACAGAACATTCATGAGTGAGTCATGTCTGCCAACTCATCATTTTTAATTCTGTTTCGTGGATTAGCTTGACCTACATACTACATACGATATAGTTAGAGATAAAGAATTGAATTTTATTCTAGTATTATCGATTATTTTTCCCGAGATTTTGTACGGAATTCATGCTAGCGGGTACAAAGACTGGGTATGTAGGAAATACGCGTGAAGTTTCTTTTTGATGTTTTATTCGGTTGAAGTTGAGATGCTTTGTGCTTATAGGGGATTAGAGTATATGTACCATGATAGCAATAGCAATTCGTGAGATCGTTTGTGTGCTAATATCACAATAAAAATCTTTCTACTTGGATTGTAAGTATTCTAAGCTACAGCATGAATTATTCAACCAAGAGAACATTCGACATGGGAATTCTGCATGCTTTTGTACACACTCTTTCAGGTTTTCAAAATTACTCATCGGTGTGGGTTCTTTAAACGCTTCTTTTGCATATTTTGAGCTCATTGAACTACAATGTCTGGCTAGTACCTGTTGTGTTGCATTTTTACACGTAGTATTTTAAAAGTGTATGACTGTCACTACTGTCAGTAAGTCTCCCTATCGTTCGTTTATGGGCTAGCAGACTAATGTGTTGAGTAATGGGGGGAGATAATGTCTTTGGGGGAGTTGTAGCAGAAAGCTTTTATGATGTACTATTGTGTATTTCTGTCTTTTAAGAACTTTTTTGTCTCTCTTTTTTCACGCTACACTAGTCACGGTTTATAACTATTTCTAAAAATGATTTTCAACTTACCCGGCATGATGGTTAAATTCCAAGTTCTCGCGGAAATATTCGTAAAATCACTAAATATTTTAACACAACTTTTTAACAATCACGAGTGAAAGAACAAACCTCTACTGTCGAGTGTTTTTTTTTTTTTTGAAAAAGGAATGCAGTTTCTTTTTACACCCACTTTTTAAAAGAGTCAAGATACCGGGTGTGTGGTGTAGTATTGTGTATTTGTAAGGTTATCTTTGCTGTGCTTCTTTGGAGATGCGCCAGACTAGGATTTTGTTTTCTTAGATGCTTTAATTGAAACGCTTAGTGTACTTGTGTGTTTTTTGAAATTGTGTTGTGAGATATGCTGGTCAGTTTATACATTATGAGGATTAGTAGAGATTTAAGTTGTTTTTGCTTCAGGTAGAGAATTGTGAATGGAAAACTTGTTTTTTTCTTTTGAGGGAGGATGTGGTCATCATCACATGCGTTTTGTTTTAGTTATAATTAATTGTGATGTCATTTTTAGGGTAATGCGGAGTAACTAGAACGGTCTATGTTGACACATGTCATGTTTACTGAATGTACAGAATAATGAGTCATTGTAAGTTAGAATTTGTAACCTTCGGAATATGCTTATGATCTTGTTTCTGCTTGTCATTTTGTTTTGATGCGTAGTCATTTTGCAATGGCAATGGATTAGTGTTTCAAGATAAATTGATCTAATTTTTTGGGGTATTATGTATTGACAATTTTTAGGATTTGGTATTAAATTTTTATGCTGTGACAGTTTTTTGTCAAAAAAGCCAGTGTTCTGTTTCGCTTATGAATATGGATGACGAGCATTTTTTAGCAAAATTATGCAAATTATTCATGAATATCATATTTTCAAACGAGTCAACTGAAAAAAACTACATGAAAATAACATTTTATTAACATAATCACAAATATTTAACCTCCAATTTAGTCCCCAACCCAAAACTACACTTGACCCTACCCCCAACCTCACAAACCACAACTCCCTCCTTCCCCCCAACAACTTTCCCCGTAAACTTTTGATACTTCACAAGACACTCGATCACGCTACAATCCAATATCCTCTCGTTACTGCAGTGCAGCTCTACTGGAGTGGGGCAATAAGCTACATCTGCCGTTGCACTGATCTCTACTATACCTTTGAAAGGGATCTCTACGTTGTATATCCAGTCGCAGTATCCGGTTACTGAAGCTGATGCGTTTTTGTCTATTAATAATTTGTCTGGTAACTTGAAGTCTCTTTCCTTTGTACAGTGCCACTGCGTGTTTGTTAGTTTTTGGAAATTTTGGGGTTGATTTGTTAATGGTTCTAGAGCTTTAGTGTCTATCTTAACGTTTTGTTCTTTGAATGGTTTGAATGACTGGAGAAAGTAAAGAACAAACTGTTCTGGTAATTTAACAGATTCGTGTAATTCTACGTGGTTTGAATCTGTGTCGTTTTTTATAACAATCTCTTCTGTGATTCTGATCGGTACGCTTGCGCTTTTTAGTTCTTCTTGGGTTGGAGCTTCCAATTTGAAATCTTTAACTAGCGCATGCAGTTCAAAGTTTGCAGGTCGAAAGTTCCATAACGCATCGTGTCTAAACTTTCCTTTAGGTTCGTAGTAATTTAGTTCTTTGCATCCGATTTGCATCAACTGGCCGTTTGTTGAAGGCTCGTTAGAGAACGTTACGAAATTAACGTTTCTTCTGGTGTCGCTGTTGTGAATCGTGTAATAATCTTGGAGCTCGGATTGCTCAAAGTGCCAGAGAGCTGATTCGTGCATCGTAGCTCCTGGTTTGTAGGATTCTGGGTGTGTTAAGTCGAGTTCTAGGTACCTTTTGAGGGGGAAATTGATCGTGAGTATGGGATACATGAGAATTAACGTTTATGCTACTTTACCTTCCACCCCAACTCAGAGAATGGCTGTACGTTAGTATCCCTTCGGGTAAGCTTAGAACTTTCAGGAAATAATTGTTGTCCTGACCGGATGGGAGGATTGTCCAGAGGAATTTGTTGTCTAGTTGTTCTGTGTCGAACACGTCTGTCGCTATTTGCATCAGGTTTGTTGATTCGCGTGGTTCGGGTTCGTATGTTACGAGGCAGTTTGGGATGCTCTGGGGTAACGTGATTTTATTAGATTTGGGTAACTTGATTTTGTGCAAATTTTTTACCTTACCTTTACGCTTATTGTGTAGTAGAGACCTACGAATAGGTTTAGTTGCTTGTTCTTTTGGGTTTTTACTTTTTCGAATTTTGGGATAATCGACATTTTGGAGTGTATTGGTCACACTTTATTTAACTGATTTTATGGATGCGTTTATAACCGCTGGTGCAACACAACTGTGATAATCCGGACACGCTTCATAACTGATTAATACACCAAGCTATGTGCTAAAATTGCGTTTTCGTGCTGACCTTGCACTTCAAAACGCGTCTATAAATATCAAAGAGAGCTCGCTGCTTCAGTGACGTCCGTACATGATGCAGTGTACGAACACAATGTTATATGCTTTATGAGCCACAACATGAAAAATAACGGTGTATTCCCGTTCACAAGACTTTTTTTTGGGAAATTTGTAATATTTTATTTATAACCTGCACGCTTCTAGCATAACAATCGTGTACAACGAAACGTCTAAAAAGTCCAAGTTAAATAGTCTCTTTAAATGTCCGGCAGGAAACTACCAAAATCCTCAACAATCGTCTTTGGTCTTGGTCTTTCATTACGAAAATTTGCAGAGTGTCGGACCAAACGTTACTTGCTGACGTATTGCAAAACATGTTTTACTAAACAAAACTAGATTTTGCTAAATTTTTATTACTTACTACTTGAGATCGATCTTTATTACAGATCTCCAAGAATTTTTTTTTGTTTTTTTTAAAATATTTTTTTACAGATTTTTGATTATGGGGGGCGGGTTAATTTTAAAAGGGGGTTGAAAATAATTTTAACATGATGGAATATAGGATACTGAAACATTAATATAAACTCATATCAAATTTAGGTGCAAATTTACTCGTGAATAAAGTAAAAACAGAACGATATTTTTAATCGACTAATTTCTCGACTAGTCAAATTTCCCAAAAAACGAAGAACCCCACATCAAATTTCAACATCAATAAAAACTCCCATTCCAAAATTGAAACCCGTCAGGATTCCTGACACAATCGTACGCTAATTTAAAGCAAAACTCGTTGCTTCTGTATTGCTAAACATTTTTGACATTATATCACGATTTAACACTCGATCGTTACTACAATCAACATCCGTTTAACGGGGGTTTAAATTTCTTTTTAAATTTCATGTTTTTTTAAAGATTCACGCTATTCTAAACGTGTGAACTGCGTAAGCATTTGATTGTCTATAAAAAAAGGAAAGATGGTTGCGTGTAAAATAATTTTAAAACCTGAACCTTGAACCTGAAGTAGAGTACCATAAGAGGATACCACTATTTAAGCATTTTATCTTAAAATATATACTTTACTAAAGCCTGAACGTCCGGCTTAAAACCATTCAAACACCTAAGCTGGTTAAATAAAATCACACGGGCGTTTCTGAGCTGTATTTCGAATTCACGTTCGCAACCATCTGTTGGGAAAACAGTTTTAAACACCATCAGATTTCGGTTTAAAAAATTAAAAGATCCCCGTAAATTTTCAAACAATTCTACAAAGCTTCTATGTGAAATATGTTTTCGCAAGCCGTGCAAGACACCGTAAACAGTTGGTCTAGTACTAAAACAACGTTCCGAAAAAAACTCCGGAACAATTACACTATCTCTAAACTCACAACTACATCCGTGTTTGTCATCTTCAGGATCTAGAGAAGCTTCACTTTACTCCACTTTAAGGGTTCGGTATTCCGACCTGGTTATACATCAAAACAATTTTTTCAATAAATTTTTACTCTTTTGGGAGCAATACACCAGGAACATTTTTTTCTAGAAAAGGGGGTAACAAATTAACCCGATGTTTACGGCGTCTTTCATAACTACGTGTTATTTTAAGCTGACCCGATATGTTAAAGGGTAATAAAACTTATCCACAAGCAAAATGAGTTTAAAATGCAAATTTATTCAAATCAATAGACCCATGTACATGTCAAGTGTTTGCGGATTAAACAAGAATTTTTTCAGTAATAAAATAATTTGCTAATTAACCCATGGTTTTAGTGTACTACACCATGCACAGTCAAGTTGGTATGCAATGTATCAACTCTTTTGGTAAACTATGATTTAATTTTTCCTGAGAGCTAACTGCTCGCTAACTGGAACGCGTGCATGTTACAATTCTATTAAACAGAACCTTCCAAGGCATTAAAATTCAAGCTCCTCAAAAAAAATAATTTGTGCTAAACTCCGAACAAATGGTGAAAATCCCGTTTATTTTATAGCAACAAGACTCGACGAAACACAACGCTTAGTACTACAACTACACTAGTTAAACTACATTGTCGACAAAATAAAACACTGGACTATATTAAAAAACATTAACAATTTTGTTCTTAAGGATGAGACTGACGTCAAAGAGCATGCTCTACCTTTATCGTAATCCCAGGCTGATCCTCCTCCTCCTCCTCACACATAGTCGATAACCTCCGCTTCTCATCATCAGTCAACGCATCCTTCTTGTTTCCCCGCTTTCTCGCGTTCTTTTCCCTACTGCGAGGTTAACACAAAAGCATTTTACATAAAATTTATTCACGATTTTTGTGTATTTGCCCCAAAACTTAAATATCTGATAAAACCCTCTCAAAGTGCTACTATAAACTGCCAAAAAAGTGCAGGATTAAAACCAGGTCGATTTTCTACCGTTAGTGTAAACTAAAAACTATCTTGTTATTCTTGCTTAAGAGCTACTTGCAGCAACCGTCACAGCTTTGCTTCAGCAGTTGGTTTTCCAGAATAGTCTGACACCGTGACAGAGGGTACTTTAGATTTTGAGCTGCTAAAAACCAAATACGATCAAACTCAGTTTTTTTTCAATTTTCTTTTTTATGGTTTCTACAAGCTTTAAGCCAAACTGGAACTGAAAATTGAAATTTTTCTGGTTATTAGACATGCTATTAGGATGAATTCTACTCATGCTCCATGCAATATGCAAATATGTGTAAAGATAAAAGAGTTACTAAAATCATAACTGTTAATTATTCCCTGTCTCATGCAAAACCCGTGCCACTCATGATGCTTTAAAAACCACTCATGCAACCCAAACCCCCAACGCGTACCTTTTCTCTTTCTTGTCCTTCTCCTTCCCAGTCGGCGCTTCTTTGGCATTAACGTTATTAACGGTTTTCCACAATCCGGTTTTATTAACCTCCTCAGTAATGTTAACAGAGCTCAACGGTATCTTCATCACGTTCCCGTTAGCCAACGGAATGGCTAGGTTCCCAGATTCACCAATCGCCAGTTTCTATTCAAAACGATAAGAATTAGCACCAATAAAGCCCTGCACGACCACGAGCGTTACAACACACAAAGCGGTTAAACAAAAAGCTGGTAAAAAACGGTAGGTACACAAGCAAGTGTAAAAAAAAAGAATACAGCATTACGGTAGCTGTGAACACACACCTCGTCCACATCTCTCTGCTTTAACCAGGTTGACCATCCAGGAACGAACATACAAAATAGTGAGAATCGTGTCATTAGGGTTCTACGCGTTCTTTAAAATTGCCTTGGGATACTTTATCGAGCTACCAGGGACAAGTGCTTGATCAACACAAACTCAAGCCAAGTAGGCATAAAATTCTGCTTACAAACTACATAAAAAGCTTTGGATTTCTTTTGACAAAATAAATTGATTTTTGTGGTAGGTAGCTTCAAAATAAATCATTAAATACATTTAACGTTGCTTGCAGTTAATGACTCGTGGGAGGTCGTTGACTTACGTCGTGTTGCTCCATTTCCGCTTTCTTTCGTTCCTCTTCTGCTTGCTTGCGCTTGGTGCTCTCCGGCATCACGTCATCCAGGATCTTCAACTCGCGTTGGGTGAAGAAAAAGTCCAGTAGTTTTCGAACGACTATCATGACCACCAACTGGAAACAGATGTGGGATTAGTAAAGCACACGAAATTTAGCAAAGTGACTTTTGGCAACGTACCATGAGTGGAAACAGGATCGAGGTAGATTTAAACGATTTTATCAACCAGAGCATAATCAAACAGGCCAGTTGGATCAACGTGAACACGTGGACACGCCATAACGGGACCTGTCAAGCAAAGCAATCATGATCAAACGTTTCTCAAACTAAATATTCTTAGTACACTTTACAAACCTGTCTCAAAAACATGTAGTCAGGCTGATATTTCGAAGGCATGAAGATAATCAAAATCCTGTCAAAGAACTGCATCCCTTTAAGTGAAGCGAACCCCATGTAAAGGAAGACACCATAAAGAACGGGCATCGGAATATGTTTCAGCATCGGAGTCATCAAAACAGACAACCCAATCATGAGGAAGATCCCTATGTGCGTCATGCGCTGTTCCCGCACACCTAGAAACTGTGGCTTTTCACCAGGAGCTGCAGATTCGGATTCCATTTTCAGAGAGTTTACGTGATTCATAGACAAAACTGTTGCTGCGACAAACCAAGGGATGCCCATTAGAGAACAGAGGAGGATCAGGATAGCCAAGACGAACAAGTCCAAGTGGTAGCCGCATCCTTTCTGTAAATTTTACACACGATTTTGTGATAATGATTTTGATTTGCACGTGACAATCGTACAATTTCTCTTACCTTCAACTTATGCTCCTTCCTGTTAATAATAACCGCAGTGATTTGCTGATCCATGAAAATTAGAATGGTAGCCAGAAGTGCCGGTAAGGGAGCCACAAAGAGAGTCCAAACTGGATTTCCACCGAACGGGTTAATGACCCAGCCTCGGCTTGGGAGAGTTGGCTCAAATCTCTCAGGTACTTGCAGTTTCGGTGTTCTCAGTCCCATGATCAAGTCAGTTGCAGACATACTGATAATCGCAATCACAACGGCAAAGTCGCTTATTACGGATCGAACCTGCACGGTAACAAAACACATGAGCATAAAGACAGAATACGGTGCTCACTTTAAATCACTTCAACCACTTACCTTCGTCGGGAAAAAGGAAGAAGCTTTGAAATCCTTGAGCAAGATAGAAATGAGAAACGTTCCCAAGAATAACAAACAAGACATCAGAAACACGTCAGGGACGTATTTGCACCCGCCGCCGACCAGTTGTCCAAAGTATGGCTACAAACAAATTAGACATTTAGGTTTGCGCATATACTCATGGATGGCAAATCTCAAAGAACCTTACAGCCTTATTGCATTCAGTAAACTTGACTTCTTCCCAGGTTATATTGCCAAAGTCCGGATAGCTTTCGTTTGGCTTGCACTCGCAAGAAAATCCCGCTGTGTTTTCGGCGTGCTTGTTTACTGGAAACTTTTTACCGATTTCTCCGACGTTCTTGACGGCCTAGACATAAACGTTAAATGTTAATTGTGAGCTACAAAGAATGTAAATCTAATATCCACTTACCTCAACCATGAAAATGAGTGCAATCAGGGTAGCAAAATTCTCCTCAGTGAACCGGGTAATATAGCACACAAAAGCACTAGCATCCAATGCAACGAGTATGACCAGTATAATCGCAACCCATACACCAATCCACAGTCGGAATTCCAAGTACGTGAGGTCGTGGCTCCTGTTACAACGTAAATATTGAGTTACATCCCTTCATAATCACTTTATGTAAATAAATCACACTTACTCGCAGAATTGCACCAGGATAGTCTCAAAAACCAAAACAGGTCCAGTCGATCCTAGGATAGTAAGAGGTTGCCCGGAAAAGAATCCGTATCCGATTCCACAAACGAAACCTGAGACAAGGGATTCTATAGCCGCCATGTTATTATGTGTAGCTTTTCCGAGTAAACCTCCGAACGTGATTATTGGGGTCAGACAGGCAAAATATAAAAACAACCAACTGGCCAGACATTGTGTTGCAAACGCGTCTTTGAAGTCGGATACGTACCTGTGGGGAAATTGGAAACATAGTAAAAAGTTTCTTCTAAAATATGTAAAATATTTCAAAGTTCAAAAAAACGAACCAAGGCGCTTTCCGCTTGATATCGTTCATCAAGCCGCCAAATAGTCTACCGGTTCTAGTAAGACCCGACTCCTCGCGTAGCTTTTCTTCTTCTTCCTCTTCGCCCATTTCATCTTTGGGTGCGTCCGGTCGTTTTCTTGGATCCTATTAAAGAAACATATTATCATGTTACATGTTAAAAGAACATTAAATGAACACAATTATCATATTTACAAAAACATGTTAAAATGGAATACAAACCTGTGATGGAATAGCAGCAGGAGGTTCAATTCGTATGCTAGGATCCCACTCCCCAGGAGGTAGAACTGTAACAGCATCCAGAAACTCATCAACTCCAGCTAACAAGTGACCTCGATTCTTGGCTTTGTACGCTACATCATGGAAAACTTCGTCTGACATCAGAGTGGCCATTGCTCGGCCTACTTCGTGGTAACGACTTATGCCACCCTGGAAAGAAAGCATGCAATTAGGACATGTTTGAACAGCAGTCATGACAGTATCCTCGTACCATTGGCCCAAGCAAAACAAAGAGAAAGCGTGTTGGAACGGGAACTTCAGTCAGATCCCCCAAGTGCACCGACTGAGAAAGGCGAACAAAGGCTGAGAGAGGTTTATCCAGGAAGTCGACCTCTCCGACCAAAATGTTTGAAGCTTCCGCTCCAGGGGGGATTTTACGCATAAAGTGCGTATTTTGCTGGAAAAGAAATAACGTTTCAATATTCATTTTTGACTGCACATTTACATCAAAATCGCAATCTACCTTGCTGTGATGCCCATCCCCATTCTCCAGATTCCCACCACTCTGGTTCCTCCCAAGTGACCCGCCACTAGGACTTCGTTCGATATTTCCACCGCTTCCAGGCCCCTCGACCGTTGGAACATTGGTACTACCTGTAACGCGTTTGTTTGTTTATTCGTTTCATAAATATTCATATTTTTAGCACAAAAAAGCTACAAAAAAATCATTTCAGTCAGGTCACTGAAATCTCGATAGTTTTTGGAAAAAAATTAGTTGTTCTCATATTGTTAGGATATTGATTAGTCGGTCAACGTGAAAAGCACGCGGTCAGTTAAAGCTTTTGTTACAAACTAGCTTTACAAAGAAGCCATGCATATTAGTACACACTAGCGGGTAGAGAGTTGAGTGAACTGGCTGGAGCAGATTTCAGTACGATCCCTTTACGATCGATTTTTCTAGCGTGTGTTCTCACGCTTCGGCAGACTCCCTGGTTGGAGATGAAAAGCTCTCAGAAAGAGTTTTATAACTCATTAAACGATGAATTTCACAAATTCGTTAGTACAAAAAAATGCGTAAAAAACACACATCAAGTCGCAATCCGAAACAACGAAAAATAGATTTACCAGGAATAGAGAGAAAGCGACCCAGAGTTTTAGGAAGAGAACTTGATAAGCTGTCCACAAACGTTGCAGAATCTAACGTGTCAGGGGTATGACCTGACTCCTCAACTATTGTGATCAATAAATTTATTTTAATGAGCTGAGCGTTTGGGGTGGTTTGGGAAAGTGGACGTTTTCTTGTGGGTTTCTGTTAGATCGTTATTTCGTGTATGCTACAAGTTTTGTTTCGGTAAATTGGTTCTATTATTCGCGGTTTAATTAGGTTCAATTACACATAATTCGTACACGATTGATTTTCCTCCAAGTAGTTTGGCTCCAATGGTACTTTAATTGGTTAGTTATAGATACCGTAGTTCAAGCAATTTTACACAACTTTTTGCGGATTTACATAGTTCGTTTCTGCGTTCTACTTTTCTACGTAGCATTCTACCCTATCTAACTTACATTGACCAAGTTGACCGAATAAACCGTAGTTTTCTTCAAAATTACAGATTAGTGTTTCTGGTGCTACTTTCTTGTATCTGTTATGCAATTTGAAACTAGATTAGACGTTTGAAGCACTGAACTGAATAATTTGAAAAATAAAGTGTACAGAAAATTTATACAGAAAAAACTAAAATTTACAACATAATCGAGAAACAATCGACTGAAACGATAAAACTGATTGATTCAATGTAAAAAATACCTGGAACGCTAAGAAATTGTCCTTTCACATCAGCATTGCTTGAATTAGGACTTGCACCAGAAGGACTGCCTTTCTTTTCTTTATCCTTTTCCACGAAACCTACCAATCACATTTTTAATCACACGTGCGAGTACACGTGGTAGCGGTTTCGGGTTTTCTTTTACAATAATATGCGCACCCAGCTCGTGTTTTGTTAAAACGGGTTAAATGAAAATGTTAAGATAGTGCGTGAGAGGAAATACGTGAGATTACTCTACTGTGGAAAGTTTTTTTTGGAAAAATGGATTAATTTTGAAAGTACCGATAGAGAAATGCAAGAAGTTTAAATCCCAACATAATGATAACAAGTTTAATAATTCCCAACATAATAGTTCAAAATATGCATTAACGTACTTTTACTTGAGGAATGACTTTTCCCAATTTC
This sequence comes from Entomobrya proxima, assembly GCA_029691765.1. Classification (NCBI taxonomy): domain Eukaryota; kingdom Metazoa; phylum Arthropoda; class Collembola; order Entomobryomorpha; family Entomobryidae; genus Entomobrya; species Entomobrya proxima. The sequence continues at coordinate 9,906,762 of CM056170.1, read as the reverse complement.
CGCCAGAGAACGAATTATCGGCAGCCTGGACATGTTACTCATGTTACTCGACGAGTTGTTGTGATGATGGGATTTACTCTTGTCGTGAAGATGACGGTGACGACGGAGTAGAGCCTCTCGGACCTTGTCCCGTATATTGGCATCCAAGTGCCCTGCACTTATCATATTGTCCAGTATCAGATCGGAGATTTGATCTAGCGATGAAGCTTCCATGTCCAGCATCACGATATTGTTGAGCAATAAACTGCGGAGTTCGAATAGCGAGTGAAGGGATAACGTTGCAACGTGTGGTTTTGACCAACGGTTTCCTCCTTCCTCGACGTCTTCTTCGAACTTTATCCATCTGGAAATTTAGCGTGTTTTTAGTATGCTCCCAAGTGGAAACTTATTATTTGAGCATTACCTGGCAGTCTCTTTCCATTCCATTTCCCCTCCATCCTGAACAAGTTCCTCCATTTCGGAGAACAATGGATGCGACTCGTGGGCTTCATCATCCGCCTCCTCGCCCAGTATGAACTGGACCCGCTGTGCCGGAGGAGTTACTGGAATTAACGAGGAGTGGATTAATTTATGCGTGGTTTTATGAACGCTATCGCGTAAATTTAGTCTGACTCGCTTGCATGCAGTCAGTTAAAAATTGCTAATTCTTTTCCTATTTTATACAAAAACAATAGTTCTGGTAAGTTTGCTTGTCATTCCGTTTAGGGATGTTAAAGAGGTTTATAGTGAAACCAAAAGTAAAAGTAAGTGTTTTTTGAATACTAGCACACGTGGTTTGGAAACACAAATTGGGTAAGCCATGCGTATGGTTTAAACTAAATGATAATTCAATTAGTGGAATGTTCTGAAAATTAAATTAGGTGGAATGGGTTCAAATAAGTGGATATGCAAGGTTTTTTGGGTGAATAAATCAAATCACGATTGAATTTCTAGAAACACATAATTTTTGGGGGTGCTGAAAACATTGCGTACAAATAAACATTACGACGAATATGACTACGAATATGAGCGCTGAATAGTCCTCCCGATGTCCAAACGTGAATTACAGAGTGCATGCAACTACCTCACGTGAACTACAAAAGGGATTTACAAGCCAACTAACAATTTCTCATCTCCAATTAAAGGGCTCTTACTATATGCTTGTCCATCTTCTTGAGAAATAGACAGTAAACGACCACGCGGTCTCGGTGGGCCTCCCTCCGATACGGATATGATTGGAGGCTCAGGGAGTGCTTGCAAGTTCAAGTACACAAACCAACACGGTTTTTAGATTCACACACAAAACGTTATCACAACACACGACTACGAACACGATTAAGAAATCTTAGGGTTCGAGGAACTACAGTGCGGATCTTCGTTTTTTCAGGCAATTTTATTAAAATTACTTTTTGTGCTCTGATTTACATGCTAATGGGTGTGCTTTTTATGAGACAACCGCGAGGGTTGTTGAGAATCCACCATGCAATTATGTAATTTAAATGCTTAATTGGTTCTTGTCTCGCGGGTACACACGGTTGAATTGCTAATTGAGTTGTTTGGATTGTGTGAAGAGAGTACTATTCTGAAAGTAGTACCCAAAGAATATAGAGGATTTTATTGCCTTCGATAAATTACATGCTAATTGGGTACTATTCTGAAAGTCAAATCAATTTGCCGAAAAGAGTCTTGTTTGTTTATAGCATCGTTTAATGAATTGTACATAAATCCTGCTTCATCTCCAGAATCTCGATCAAATTTAAAAATCCAGGTTATTTAAACAACTCAACATATCCTGAAAAAAAGCTTCAACCAGACTCTTCTACCCACACCACCGTTAACTTTCTCTTGCCCTTGCACAACCTTTCCCTATCGATTTCTCCACACTCCGTGGTAGCGTGCTAGCCAAACCTAGTACGCAGTACGTTCACACAAGCAGCGTGTGTACGTCATCAAAACATGCCTACGTGAATAACGTGAAAACCTAAAAGGCACGGATTTCTTTTCAACGCGCATCTGTTGAAAGTTAAAGATGAAGTTAAAGGGAACTAACAATCACACTTACATGGCCTGTCGTCGTCTTTATCATCCTTCGAGCCATTTTTGTGGTGCCGATGTCTCCTGTGATGAGAGCGTTTACGATGACCACCACCAGACACTGGGCCTTGTCCTGGAACGTGGACTCCTACGAAAACCGTGTGGGCACGGTGTCCTGTTGACAGTAAACAGAAAAGCGTAATTACAATTTACTCCAAATTGGTAGTCTTGTGGTTTGTTTTAAACATGTGGGCAGAGGATGCTCTTTATGCTATCATGTGCGATCCACTTGAGTGCAAAAAGATGTCACATCCGTGAATTGGAAAGTTGTACAGGATCACGTTGTAGGAAAACGTGAACGTCTGGTTTTCACCACCCATATTTGGGGTTTTTAGAGACTCGTCTTTTTAACCAATTTGATTGATTCCAGCATCACGATTTTTTGTGTAATAACCGGTCTTGTGATGAGGAGTATCATAGTTGGTTCATGAATTTCAATAAAACTGTTTTCTAAATTTTATTCAAGCTCCCCTCCTCTAAATCGTCTAAAGCTATCTTAATGCTGTGCAATTAAATTTCAACTTGAATCTCGAGTGTCACGATGTCAATAAATCACATTAACCTTAACTTGACCATCGAGATAAACCACTTTAAAAGTTGTGCATGCAGCTTTAAGACCTTCAAACATGCCTAAAAAACAATAGCAAAAATACAAGAAACAATATCAAAACATTACTCATCATGACGCAGAATAAAAAGTGTAAAAAATATAACATGGCATAAGGCCAGAATTCTCTCTCGAGCCAGGAAAGAAACCCAACGTTGCGCAGCAAACTTGGAAATCGGATGAACGAGACGGTCACACTTTCGGGTGTCCGTGAACATGTTTTCCTAAATACTCCTACTATTTAGGTTTCTCACTTATGCGTCATTTTTGTCATTTGCTTGAGTTTTTTGTATGCTCACACCCACGATTGGTCATTAGCTAGTGCTTATCTGTTTTTTTCACATGATGGTTAAGAAATTTTACGTAACTTGTGAGAAAATACACAACTACTCTATACTATTTTTTGTATGAAAATCTCAAATCCACCTGAGTTTTAACCTTTATGCCGTGTCATGAACTTAAGAAATATCCAATACACACAAAACCTTATCAAAAATCTTATCAATATTTTAATTGGGTTCTGTAAATGACTTGTTTATGCACACATTACCTTCAAAATCCTGCTCGGAAAAGTTTTGGAGCACATTTTGTGCCCCGGGGTCTTTGGGAGCTTCTTCGTCCCGCTGGCCCGGTGCCCGCTGCATGGCCCACGGTCTAGAAATGAACAAACACACTGAGAGCATTCAAAAAATAACCAATTTTCTCTTTACAAACTCACAAACATATAAACTGATCCTTTCAATCTCACGTACGTAAAATTCAGTTTTTTTAACGACAAAACACTAAAACCTCAGCTTATTAAAAATACTAATTTTCATCAAACGAACACGTACCAATTAATGAGTTTCAAGAACTCTAGTGTATTTTAACTCGTCAAACAGCATACCCTGTTATTACTCAACCAGATTTAGCGTATTTTTTACTACTTTTCGGCTACTAAATATTCAGCGAATGAAATTTATTGCACTTGCCCTCAGGGCAAACTCGAGGTTTTCACGCTGGATAGGTTTAATCGATTTATGATCTTTCCGCTAGAAGAATATTCGCATTAAGGTAATTTATTCTGCACGTGAATAGGAAATTTGGGGTTTTAATGAAAATGCGGAGGATTTAAAATTTAATTAAGATGTAGAAAAATATGCTTTTGTACACTTTTATAAAATTTTGTTGATGGAAATTGTGAATTTGAATTATGCATAAAAAATACCAACTCTACAAATTACCTTTAATGTATCCCGATTACAACTCTCACAAAATACACACGATTTAACTCAGTACACAAGCACCGAACACAAGCTTACAGTCCAACTTTTCAATACCCAACAATAACCACCATTGTGCACAAATCGGTCAAAAAAAGCAGTCACAGAAAAATAGCACCAAATCGTGATAGCCTGTCACTCGCAAAGTGAAAAGTTTGCAATTGCAAAGCTCCTGTAAAAGAACAGACAAAACATGAGAAGGGGAAATGTGCTACGTTGTGTAATGCCAGAGACTCTTTTGATGATGCTGAATCTATCCTAACACGTTAAATGCCTCATGATTCAAGTGTGCTTATGAAAATCCCCATTTTTCATGTTAACTGCGTGTTCTCGCAATCAATGGGGACTCTGTTATTCTCGATAATTAAACACACTGGTTTAAACACCCACGATACTTAACCTCTTTTTCTTGGCTACTGTTAATAAAAAGCTGAATTAAAATAATTTGCGAGATAATCAGACTAGATTTAGTGGTCCAGAAGTAAACTCATGTAAAGTGTACACTGACCAAAAAAAATGTATGTCAAAAAAGATTTCATACAATCCATGAATCATGAAGCGAACTCTAAAAATAGAAACCTTAATTACACCCTTATGAATAATGATAATGATGTTTTCAACAAACCCAAACCTAAGAAAAACTGGTTTAGCAGCTGCGTTCGTGTAGCTCACTTCAAAACGATTAGTTTAAATTGTACCGATTAATCCAAAAACTTAAATGTTCACTCTCATCGTCTTCGTCTTCATGAACTATAGAGCACACTGATCCGAGCAGAAGAGCACTTCCAGACTGCTCCTCTCGACACTTTCCAGTTTCCAGTCGTTGACGGGATTGAGTGTTAACGTATGAATTTCCAGTTTTCGACAAGCACAGTAACCGGTACGATAGTACACGATAGTATGGTTTGCTCACGTACTTGCGGTTGTGCTGTGATTGGTTTCCTATTCCAGAACGTCTCATGATAACATTACGTTATTTGTCAATTTATTTTAGATTTTCTTTTTAGTTTTGAGACTTTTTGGAATGATATGGATTGAGACTGAGATTATAAGATGCTCTCGTTTTCTTTGAAACTGTTTAGAGTTTAGATCAAGGTTGGAGGTGATCTTGAAAAACACGATTTTATTCGTGGTATATACAGTGTGTGTATGTTAACGCGGAATGTAAATTCAGTTTATATTTTCAATTTCTCCAATAGGCTTTAAAGCAAAAATCCTACTAATCCAATTTCATATATACTCGTATTCGTACGAATTTTTTTGAGGTCACCGAAAAAAAATAATTTACAATTTTAGGATATCGAACATCAAAGCAGGACAATAAAACCGAGTGTTCTGTAGCTGTTAGCACACCAGACTAGCCGTTTTTAGTACGTTTCCCCTTTTTTATTCGGTTATACACGCTAGCTGAAAAAGCCTGAGAAGAATGTATCTACTCGGGTTTGTTGAGTATTCGAGGTAGATGCGCAAGGGCAGCAGCTGTGTGTTCTGTCTATTTCCACGATTCTCGTTTGTGCATTCGGGGTGTTTATTACATGCGGGTCTGACAAGTATAAAAAACCGAGTTTTTTTTGGAATACATGATTTTCTCATTTTGAATGTTATCGCGTAATCGGTCAGTAAACAAGTTTTCTTGATTTTTTTGCGTATTCATGAGACTACCTGGTGTCAACTGCATTTGTATGATATATTATTTTGCATTTTTGTTTGACTTTAGCACTTTCCCCGTTTGCTCATCAATAATCTGCACGACAGAGTCTCGAGATTTTTTTTTGGTACTCGGGTGTACTCGGGAGCTCTGAAATGATCGGGGTCTTTCCAGTAAGAGCAAGAGCACACAGTGCATTTTATAGAAGGTTTTAATAGAACAATTATGTAATTGTGATCATGCACGTGTGTAATATACTTTAATGGTTGATCTGGTGCAAAGCAGTCAAAATAAAATAGAGTCAAATGTCAGGGTACAAAGTCAAAATTTTTTACACCCACATGAGTCATGTTACTCATACTCATGCATCACGAACAATGAGCAATTCTCAAAAAAAAAATCTTAAATAAAATTTTACCAAACTGTAAGTCTAGTATACACGTTACGTAACAGAAACCCCGACTGACGTAAAGAAGACTTACAATCTCCGCAGAGCCGAAGGGATCGGGCTGCGCTCTCTGTCAAGAAATCTAACCAATTTCCTCGGTCTCCCTCGATCCTGCTTCTCTTTGTTCCCATCAGCATTCCCAGTTTCTTTACGCACATGCAAAACATTCAAAGCTATTGTGTCTGGTTGATCGGACATTTTTTAATACTGGAGATTAAATGTACAAACACTTTGTTTGGAATGTAGACACTTTATCACATGATCAAATAATCTGATTTTTCTAAACTATCACAACTTAAACTGTACATCACGACTGTCCAAATTGGAATGTTTAATCTGGATTAGCCGTTCTTAAACAGAAACATATAGCCCATCCCATAGGATGTCAACTTTCACTATTATCCAATTTGAAATATTTCATTACGAATGTTTACGCGAAAACCTTGTTTTACCAGATATTCAGACACACACGTTCAGTGTCTCGCTTGACTCTGTCTGGTTTTCTTTGACAGTAAATGGAAACAGGGGAAGGAGCGAGTTTAATTTTCTTATCACGTGGACCATGATACATTACATTACTTCGTTTAACTACATGATAATGTGTGTAGTTTTTAATAACACGCCTTCAAGCTTCTTATCTTGTAAGATATTGCTGGATATTTAAGAGTAATGCTTCAATTTACCATGATTGTAGGGTATGCGAATCATGACACATCTTGCGAATTTTAGTAACTTACGTGGCAGACCTATTAAGCTGTTTCTTGGAATTTTTGTACTCTGAACAATTGGTTATATGCTTTAACCTAATATTACTGAATCAAGTATGAACTGCCCAGCATATCACAAAAAACGACGGAAATGGGTTTTATCTACAAAACTCAATGACTGTCTGCCGAAAAATTATAACTTGTGAACATGCAGATGCATTCATCAAAGCACTTTGACGCGAATATTGTGTACGCTTCACAATAAAGTGTTATAAAAGGAGGATAATGCCCCTATATGCTTCAAAGACGAGTTTCTTGGCCTGTACAGCTTATGGAATCAAACTTGCAAGTTCAATGTTACTTTTGCTGTACTCTTGAATGCTTCTTTTGTAAATGAATCGGTTCTGCGAAAATTTGCGAATCGGTTTGTGTTGTGAAGGTATTGAAAGTGAGAGTTGTTAAAACTGCATGGTTGTGCAGAAATGGGGTTTGCACGTTGGGCTTTAGGATGGATGACGTAATGATTTGGGGTGGGTTTTCTTTTTGATTTGGAGATTGTGGGATATATATTTTGTATGGATTTTTAATGTGGAACATGATAAATTGACATTTAAATGCTAACCTACATAATGCACAGGGACGGTAAGTATAAATAGTTCCGTGTAAGCATTGAAATATCTTACCATTGTGTTGTGCAAATGTCAGTAACCTCAAAGAATAACTATTTTAAAAACTATTACAAAAACTCCTACTTACGGAATATCTTCTGAGCGTTTAGCAGAGATTGCGGGTACCACCGGTGACATCACGTTGTAAATGTTGTTGTTTTCCAGCTTGGCTGAATCTAGATCGTGCACTCAATACTTGAGGAAATGCTTTAAGCAAACATGTTTAAACTAAATTAACAGCTAGAGAGTCTTGAGTAAATATGTTTTTAAGCGTAAGTTTTGTTTCAGACTTTTGGGGTTCATTTTAGTCACTTTCTAGGAAATAGTTTAATACTTTAACACTTGCACCTGAACACTGAGAAAGACGGATGTAAAAACAAATTTTGATATGTATTAATTTTTAGTTCTGAATCTTGTCCGGTTTAGCTTAGCACTCTGCACCGGTGAATCTTGCTTCTGGAGTGGAATCTGGAAGTAAAGAAATAGGAATGAGAACTGTAGTACACGTTGAGATTTACTCCCCCAAGTCACCTTTCACTTTGGCGTGTTTCTTTGTTTTTGCAGAGTTGGTGTTTCACATGCAAGCATGCAAGAATGCAACCAGTATTGGGAAACTGCTTCACAGCAGTGTAGTCTGCAGTGTTTTTGAAGGTCTCGTAATATTTACCCGGTGTTTTATTGCTTGTTTTGTTTACTGCAGAATTCCGCATTGGATGGAATTGTCGTAATTATTTTGATGCGGAAGAGTATTTGATCGTACGTTTAGAATTAACGTTTATATAAGCTATCGAGATGTTTAATTTTTTTGACCTTGTGATGCTTGGGGAAATTCCTGATACGAGATGTTTGGAAGTGAAAGTAATTTTGTTTAATAGGTTTTTTGGGAAATTTGATCTCCGCCCTATTGGTTGTTAAACAGGGGAAATGGACGTATACTTGATACTTGGAGTTTGGAGAGTAATCAATCATTTGCTCATGATTTTGTTGAATGGTCAATTTATATAAGATAAATGGTGTTTGCAGACTCGCCCACAATTTTATTAACTTTTGGAGTAATCGATAGTAGATTGATTGTGTAGTTTCTAAGTATTGTCAATATTTGAAAGTGAACGGGAAGCTTTCTTGGAAGTCGAGTAAAATTACCGGATGTAATGCAAACTTAATTTGGTTTTGTATGAATTCTAGTTTTGGGGCAACGTGATTCTAACGTAGTTGTGGCGTTTATATTGCAATTTACAATAATTTGGTTGACGCAAGGTAATTGGTTCGAAATTGGTTAATTGTTGGTAGTTTATCAAAGATGGAAATAATTTAGAAACTATATAGTTAGTTAACAAACACTAGCTCTCACAAGTGCTAGAATAACAAAAAAGAAATGCTAAAAAAACTGCAACATTCCCAGTCCACAAATTTTGTAGCAACTACACCCAACCAATCCATTTCCATCCAAAAACCGTAACAAAGATAAAAGCACACAGCAAGAGACATCTCCTGGACATTAAACACGCAACTTGCGATTCTGTAGCACAAAGCGTAGCTCCCATGGTTCACATTTTTTTGCAAAAGTGCTACCGGCTCACAATTTTAGCGTTGCAATGTGTGTTACTTTACACAGATGTAAGTGCGAGCGTGTGCGTTAATTTGTTTTATGGGTTCTTTGAGAAACACTGAATGATGCAATTTATACACTTACCATTTTGAACGAGATCCTGGTTTCATTTGATTTCAGATACAATTTTTTGGGTTTTTGAGATCGTGATGATTTGATGGTGGAGTTGAATTAGAGATGTGTGTTGTTTTGTTAACTAGAACGCAATGTGTAGGTGGATGTTTTGAAACTAAACACAATATAGTACAATTAAACCTTACGGGTAACAAGAACTCATGACTAGTCTACCTCACGTATAAACTACAACTAAACTCCCCCCAACCACGTTTAACTGAACAAACGGAACATGCATTACTTCCCTAGAACAGTCCCATCTGTCATTTTGAGCATGTAAAAAGAAATTGGGTAAAAATCTAACCTTTATATGTGTACATCCCTTTCTTTCATATATTTTGCTACCATTGTGGTACTCTTTTTTTGGAGTGAGTCACTCAATCCTGTAAGCACATGCACGCATGCATTAGATGAATAGATTTTGAGTAACTAGACGGTAATATTCATTACATGGGAGCTTGAATGGGGTTTCAGGTTTTTTTGTATTGCGTAGCCGGCTGCATTTTCCGCGGGTTTATGGGGTTCTGTCTTGCTTTGAGTTGATGGGCTTGTATGAGTTGGGTAATTCATTTGGGTTTCGAAAGTTTTATTGTAGTTTTCTTTCTTAGGGGAATCATGAAAATTTTCTGAAGAATTCTTAATTCTTAAAATATAATTTGTGCAAAATATTTCTCTGCAATTTACAAAATGGGGTAATGAAGTAACGAAAGTTTTCGGTGAACAAACTGCATCAAGTCAATAATCGTCACTTCATGCTGAGCATGCATCAAAATTTGCATGTTATGCATAATAAGCATATTGAGGACAACGCACCTTTAAAGCATAACGAAATGCTAATAAATCATGAATACATGTTTGCTATTTTGTAGCTGGTTTGTCTTGAAATTAAAAGGTCAAATATAAAGCATGTAAAAGGTACTTCAAAGACCTTCTCCATTCTCTGTCTACCTCGCAGACTAAATTGAATAGCATTTTGTTAATCAATTTTATTCATTGACAAAAATCAGAACTTGCACAAATCAATTTAATCAAACCTGCAAACATGCGATGCAACACAATCTGATTATGAGATTGTGCAGTCCAACATCAGATTTTGTACATAACCACACTATTGTGATGCTCACAAAACCTACAACAAAGACTGACTTCCTGAGGTTTCTGCTTTTACATGCATACGAGTCTCTTTGGAACTTTTAACACAAACCCAGGACATCTTAAACACCCAATAGTGGTTGGCACAACATAGCACCACAGACACACCAAAATTTGAATGTCAAAATTATAACTATAAACTGCGTGTATAGTCTTTATATTGCTCCGATGCCTTACAATTCTCAGCATAAAATGGCAAAGCGTTTGGTTGCGATGCTCTAGTATTCGCTATCCACTCGGTACGCACATGTAGGTCCATTTTTGCTCGACGCAACGAGCCACATCTCGCCCAACACAACGGTATTAAAACTGCTTTTTTGCTGAAAAAATTGGGTTTTATTCTGTTGGATACGTAGTTTTGCGTTGCAGTATTATACGGGAATCTCTTGTGTTCAGAGCTGTTAGTTTTGGGGATTGTGCAGTTTATCGCGTTTTTATTTGTGCTTTTAGGATTCTACGTTTTTTATGGAAACTTGAAAGTGGAAATCCGCAATTCTAGTAACACTTTATTAAGATTTCAAGAAAGTGCAAATTTAGATTAATGTGACATGTTTGTTGGTGTGTAGTAGCTCACTAGTACGCACACCCGTGTAATAATGTCATAAATAGTTAGTTTGCAAAGTCATATAATCTAGTTACAATAAAGTAAAAAAATGTCGTGGAGAAGAAATGTGCGAAGGCTTGCTGGATATGGAGCAATACTCGGAGGAGGCTATTTTGTGGCCACATGGATGATGGAAGAGCCTGCTAGTGTAAGTTACACTTTTTTTCATGTACAGGTGTCCTTGAGGGAATTTTGTTATCTATGTGTGCATTAAAAATTAATGTAACGAGATAACCTGTAACACACGTAGATAATGGGTTTGGTTGCGTGTAAGGGGAAATTGAGATGTTGTAGGAATGAGGTTTTTTTGGAGAAATGTTATGCAGGGGTCTGGTTCACCAGCGCGGCTCATTGCTCATTATCATTAAGCATCTCTAATTTTTTAATGTATCGTATATACAAAATTTAATGAGATAATGATAATGAAGCAATGAAAAATTTCGGTGAAACAGACCCCAGGTTATGTTTTGATGTACTTGTATGCTCATTTGTCGTGGTCAGGGTATATGTAGAGTATGTCATCTAATAACTGAAAATCATGAATACAAAAAATCATGCATCTTTGTGCATAGGCATGGGCTCCAACATCCATGGAACTAAACCACCTAAATGTACGACCTAAAAGGCCACTTCCAACCAGAACAGAGCAACTGAACTCGTTGCAAACCGAACATTTTGACGTTCTGGTTATCGGCGGGGGAGCTACTGGAAGTGGGTGTGCTCTAGATTCTGTTACTCGAGGTAAAGGGCTTCATTGCATTCTCGCGAAACACTTTGGGATTGTGTTAATGCATCAATCATCGCAAAACTTTTCACAAGCTTGAATTCGCAATAAAATGATTTACAGGTCTAAAAACAGCACTCGTAGAAATGGACGATTTCTCTGCAGGAACGAGTAGCCGCTCCACTAAACTGATCCACGGGGGAGTACGATATCTCCAAAAAGCCATTATGAACTTTGATATAGAGCAGTACAGGATGGTTAAAGAGGCTCTGCACGAGCGAGCGAATCTGTTGCAGATTGCTCCGCATCTTTCGTATCCGCTTCCAATTATGCTTCCTGTGTACAAGTACGTATGAGTTTCATATGAAAGTAGAAAGTTTTCTTGACTCTACGTCTTTTCTCTCCAGATTATGGCAAGTCCCGTACTACTGGGTTGGAATAAAAGCTTACGATATAGTGGCTGGGACTAAATGTGTCAAATCGTCGTACTATCTGTCGAAGGAGAAAGCGCTAGAGTTTTTTCCTATGCTCAGGAGGGATAAACTCTGTGGGGCACTTGTGTACTATGATGGTATGTATACGAATTTGGTTATTTTTTGGGCATCGATTTCAGTGTGCTTTTTATGATAGGCCAGCATAATGACGCTAGGATGAACTTGTCTATTGCGTTAACTGCTACTAGGCTTGGGGCTACGATACTTAATCATTGTAAAGTTCTTGAGTTGGTTAAAGAACGGGTAAGGAGCAGATTTTTTTTTGTGAAATATTTACAGTAAGCTCTTTGTTCAGTTTGCTGTAAACTTTCTTTGAACTTTTTATGACGGTTCTTTTTATGACCGTTTTATTAGGACGAAGAAGGAATACAACGGCTGGTTGGAGCCAAAGTCCGTGATGAGCTGTCAGGGAAAGAATTTAATATCCGGGCGAAATGCATTATAAATGCTTGCGGGCCTTTCACTGATACGATACGGGAAATGGACGACCAGAAAGTAAACAAGATTTGCTGTCCTAGTTCTGGGACTCATATTGTGCTGCCTGGGTATTACAGGTAAAGGTTGTTTTAGTAATTGTATAACGTGGGTGTAACGAGTTTTTATGTAAACATATTAAAAAGAAGCGTGACGACATGTTCAAAAGAACTTCTTTTTTTGTGACTAATGATCGGTTAAGTGAAATTGATTGACAAGGGTATGGGAGAAGTTTGTCTGACGTGGTTGAAAGTCATATTGCTTGTGACAGAGTTTGTAACAGAGAGAGAATGAGATGTTTGCTTTCACCGTGATATCAGAAAGCCCCAGAGGAGCACTCTACGAGTATGTAGTGTGCTGGAGCTGGTAGGCTCATAAAAGGAATGATATTTTGCTGACTTAACAAGACATGCACGGGGAAAGCAGTTGTATGCCAAATGCTTTCATGTCATTTTCACGTTTCTGCTTGATGCAAAGTATTCTTTTAAAACAAGACAGTCACAGTAAAAAGGCTTTATCTTTTGTTCTCTTTTCTGGTTTTCTTGGAACGTCGTGCTGGAATATTAAATTATGTAGCATGGGTTGATACTTTCTCTTGGTCTAGTTATGAGTTTTGTAACTCACTTGGGAGTTGTGCTTTTGCGAAATTGAGCTTGATGAAGTTTTCTAGGGTTTTTATTGTTCTCTGTGTATATTGCTTTTGTCTTTGAGAATAGGGACTCGAAACTTTTTTTTCTTGATTTATTGTGAGAATGAGTTAAGTGTACTTGTCGCTTTTTTTGTGGAGGACTTTTTTATGTACTCGTGACCGCGGTAAATGGGACTTTAAAGGAACCTGGAAATTGAGTTTGTCGGAACGTGTTTTTAAAGATTTGACAGTAACTGCGAACTATATCATAACGAAACTCCGTCACGTATCGAAATTGCACAAAACATAATCAAGCATAAATCTTATGTGTTCATAGTCCTGAAGAAATGGGGCTTCTCGATCCAGACACGTCCGACGGTCGAGTTATTTTCTTCCTTCCCTGGCAAAAGCTTACTATCGCTGGAACTACAGACTCTCCTTGTGAGGTTACTTCTAATCCGGCTCCGAGGGAGAAAGATATCCAGTTTATTCTCCAGGAAGTTAAGCATTATCTTTCTCAGGACTTGGAAGGTTTGATGGGAAATTGGGTTTAATTGATTTTAATTGATAGAGTGTTTAATGGTGTTTTGTTTTTTTAGTTCGGAGGGGAGATGTGTTGTCCGCTTGGTGTGGTATTAGGCCTTTGGTTTCTGATCCTAATAAGCCTGATACACAGAGTTTGGCTAGGAATCATATCTGTCATGTTAGTCCGAGTGGGTTGGTTACTATTGCGGGTGGGAAGTGGACTACTTATAGGGCTATGGCTGTTGATGCTGTTGATACTGCTGTTAAAGGTAATACACGGGGGGTTTTTTACATGAGTTTATGTTTTTTTGGGGTTTATAAAGTGTATTTTATTTTTAGCGTTGAATTTGGAGGGTGCTGGACCTAGTCAAACGGATGGGTTGCTGCTTGAAGGGGCTCATGGGTTAGATATGATTTTGAATAATTAATGAGATACTATTATGTTTGCGGGTGCTGTCTATTTTGAAAGTCTCAAGTAGCCCCTTAACTTGAAAAATTAAAATTTAGAAGACACCGACAAGCAAACCTAAAACTTATACCAAACACGCTTCACATCATTAATTAGTCCTTGAATTTCTAGCTGGAGCCCTACACTCTACATCCGACTAGTCCAAGACGCTGGTCTAGAACCCGAGGTAGCAAAGCACTTGGCCCAAACATACGGAGACAGAGCATTTTCCGTTACTAAACTAGCATCTCTGACTGGAAAGAGGTGGCCTGTTGTTGGAAGGAGGATTCACAGTGAATTTCCTTACATTCACGCTGAGGTATAACATGCTTTGTTTTTGTTTAATGTCTTTTTTAACCCAGATACGTGATGTGGAGAAAACTTAATTATCAGATTAGATACGCGATTAAGGAGTATGCTGCTACTGCTGTTGATGTTTTGGCGAGGAGGACGAGGCTAGCGTTTTTGAATTCTCAGGCTGCTGAGGAGGCTTTGCCTGTTATTGTTGATATTATGGGGGAGGAACTTAAGTGGAGTAAAAATGAGAAGAAGGTAAGGGGGATTTTGTTTAAGGATGTAAATGGGTCGCAATTTAATTGTTTGTACTTGGGTTATAGCGACAATACGACATGGCGATTGAGTTCTTGAGAACGGAAATGGGTATGGGGATTCACGAGACTACTAAGGCTCAAGCTCTTATCACGGATCTTAGTAATGAGGAGAAGGCTCTCTATACGAAGAGGTTCCAGACTATTGATCAGGAGAAGAAGGGGTTCATTTCTATCAGTGACATTAGGAGGAGTTTGAGGGTATGGCTATCTTGTATGCAATTTAAATTTTATCTGTGTAAATGCAATTTGTTTTTTGTTACACCAGAGCGGAGGTGAAGACGTTCCTGGAGACGTTCTCCACGAAATCCTACGTGAGATCGATACTAATAGGAACGGACAAGTGGAGTTGGAGGAATATCTAGCTGTAAGTAAATATTGACATGATAAAGAAATTTTGCATGCATTAACGTTTACTTTTCTTCTCAATAGATGATGTCCGCTATAAAATCTGGGGCAATAGTCAACTCCAGGTTTGCTAAAATGGCAGAGATGGAAGAAGAAAGGCTGAGAGAAGAGAAGCGGAACAAAGTTTCTGTTGAGAGGAGTGGTGGTGGGCTTTAAGAGCACAATAAACTGGAATCTTTCATTTTTTTAAAGTTGTTGGGACTTCTTGTTAAAATGTTCAGGTATTATATGGATGTGGGTTGAATGGGGGCACTGGAGTTTCATTTTGTACAGTGGAAGTCTTGTACACTAGGGAGTTAGTAAAAGCACGTAGTTTTAAATAAGGTTTTCATGTTTAAAATCGGGTAAGTGCAATGCTAAAAAATGTTTTTGAAAATTTATCGTTCGTGAACTTATTTACCTTTCCTGTGATATTCTGATCAATAATTTGTGAATAAAATATCGTGTTATCGGGGATGTTTGTGTGTGTATTTATCCCTCCAAAAACACTGAAGTACATAAGCATAAGCATATTTTTTCCATAAAAACACTTTTCTCATAAACAATCTGTAAAGACGCGTGTGAAGAACTTTGTCATACGGACGTAGGAATACACAAAAACGCTACAACATCCGTTTATACGATACAATGAACTTGTTATAATGTGGCTTATGAAAATGGTTTATGGTGTTGGTGCCAAAACAATAAAGTCGTGGGTTTTTTTGGATGCTCTTTGTGTGTTATCGATTTTAATAAAGTTTGTTATGTAGGTGGAAAGAAGTACATGGATTCATGATGAATTGGGTTAATATTTCAGTGCATATTTTCATGAATCATATTTTCTGAGAATGTTGTTAAAATTACTTAACTGATCAATCTTGATCACCAAAAATTGTCTTTTAAAGGATAGAAATAGAACCATTAGTAGTACGTGTAAAGCTCCAAACATCATCCTACTCCAACTTCAACGGGTACAACCTCTAGTTCAACAATTCCAAATGCATCAAACGATTACGTATATAATTTATGTACAGATCCTGCACACAATACCAACAAAAGTTAAAAATGTGTTGATGTTTGGGTTCTTAGATATATTATGCTTTATTTGTTCGTTAACGTTAACATTCAAAAGCATATACGTACACTAAAGAACACAAAAGAGTAACTACACCACAATCCAAAAAGAACCCCTTAAACACAGACGCATATCCCGTTACCATTCGCAGGATATTCGAATCTAAAAATCCAAGCCTCTTTGGCATGTTCTAACACAACATAAAGTGCATACATTCGCGTGTATAGGACCGGGATAGGGGAGAGTCCAATTTGGGAAAGGCTGTATCTACCCATACGCGTAGAGTATAAGCACGCACACCCCCATGCCAATCAGGTCATAAGGGGGATTTCGATGGGGTGCCAACAGACATTCCCCAAACACACCCAGTCCGTATCACTACGTATTCTTGGGCTTAACTAGTTCCGATTATCCAGGCAATTTAAACTATCAATTAATACTTAAATTTCGAAACTAAATGGCTTGCTACAATAAAGCGTGTTTAAATATCATGTAAAATCAAGCAAATTTAGGTTTCCAGTTAAACTAAATTTTGCAATTAATCGATCAAGTAGGCAGTATAGTAAACCTGGAAGCAACTTTACACCAAGAAAGCGGAGACGAAAATAGTTTGAAGGGAGTTGGTCTGCCAACCTCCAGTTCTCCGTCGACGTTCCCATCTTCCTCAATTGTTCACTCCTCTGCTCTCCTCTGTGTTCTCTTCCAGGTTGTGTTTGTGTGCAAAAATCTTCGTCAAGTGAATCAATTTTTCTTGTTCTTTTTCGTACGTTATAAGAAATCAGGGTTTCTTTTAAGAGTCTCCACCCTTTAAGGGTCGTTAATTTTTTTGGTGGGTTTGGGCTTTCATGATTCTATGAGATGCATGACATTAATGGAGTATCATAACGTTTAACTGGAAATGATTATGCGACTAATGTGACATGTGATGACGCTTCTTATTGCATGTAATTATGTGATTTGGTGAAAGTACTGGGGTTATAGTTGTAGGTAAATTACTTGAAACTCTGAAACGATATTTTTGAAACGTGCAGAAAATATGCATTTGCACGTTTTGCAAATTTGAAAAGGGAGGAGTTTTAGAAAAATCACGCCCACTCAATGCATTTGTTTTAAAATTGCAAAGAACTCCTTTGATAAGCTTTGCAACGAGAAAATCAAAGTCGTAGTGCATGAGTGTCTGTGCTAACCGTGTACGCTTTCGTTTCCAGCTTTTGCTGAATTGACCAGCAAGTATAATAAAGAACTCTTGACTCGAATAATGGTTTAAAATGACAAGCCAGCAAACAGTACAGATAGCAGGCTCGCCTGCAATAATCGCCCCCGCGGGTCAATTCATACGAACCCAGAATGTGGTTCAGGCTACGAATCTATTGCAAAATGCTAATCTTATGGCTGCTGCAGGTAAAATTTGAAGTTTATTGTCACAAACTTAATCACACATTTACACAATCATGTTACATCTTAACAGGCCAAAATGTGGTCCGAACAGCAAACTTACCCCAACAACTCCTCCAGTTCCCGATCCAGCAAACCATCCCCGTGCAAATCCCAATTGCTACGTCAAACGGGCAAACTATCATTCAAACTGTTCACATACCCATCCAGACAGTTGCTACTGCTATGCCCAATACTGGTGGGTTGATTCAAGCTGGTGGGCAGTTGCAAATTATTCAGCCGCAAATTGCTCAGGTATTTGTGTACACAAAGGATCGCGTTATGGGGAGTATTAAAGCTAACATTTCTTGTTATTTCAGCTTCAGCAGCAGCAGTTGGCACAAGTGATAACGCCTTCTGGGCAGATACAGTTAGCACAAATCCAGCCCGCACAGGCCGCTGCTGCTCAGACTGGGTTGACAAACTTTACACAGAATGCTAACGGGACAATTACCATACAGGTAAGTTCAAACACACTTCCAAACTCAATCCAAACACCTACAATTCAAACTTTCCATTTAGACCACAAACGTAACAAACGACACCGGAAACAACGCCGGCTCCCAAGTCTCATCAACCACCCAAGCGTCTAACGGCGTAACGTCTACAACGCAAACAATAGTAACAGCCCAAAACGCACAACAGCAGCAGCAACAAGCTCAACCCCAGCAAATCACGATTCAAGGGGCAAATCAGCAATTCACTGTGATCCCCACCACAGCTTTAGGACAGTCTTTCGGACAAGTGAGTATGAGCAATCTGGTGCGTTGCATAGTTTAATAATTTTAATTTGCATGCTTGAAACTCATTGAAAAACTTTTGTTTTAAGGCAATCCCAACGCTGCAAAATATACCTGGTTTAGGGAATGTCCAGTTAATTCCAGCCGGTACGTTAGCTTTAGGACAAGGGCAGAACGTTACTGTTCAGCAAGGGAATCAGGCTCAGCAGATAGTTCAAGCAATCTCATCACCTTTAATCTCAGGTCTAGGGAATTTAGGTGAGAAATTGATGATTATTGGGGGTTTTTATGCTAATATTTTGTCAGAGTACTTAATAGCGTGAATTGTTACAGGAGCACAACAAATCCAACAAGACCCACTTGACCCTACTAAATGGCAAATTATAAACCCAACTCCTATGGTGGTTACTACATCGTTAGCGAATGGTGGGGCTGTAGCTACATTAAAAGCGGAACTAGATAAACCTAAAACTAGACTGCGGCGAGTTGCGTGTACCTGTCCGAATTGTACGGATATTGATGCCAGGTTTGTTAAAGATACTAATGAAGCATTCATGCAAATTGCTAATATAATTCTAATACTAATTATATTACTAATCGCAGAAATAACGGTGAAAAGAAGAAACAGCATTTATGCCACATCCCAGGTTGTGGTAAAGTTTACGGCAAGACCTCACATTTACGCGCCCATTTGAGGTGGCACGCTGGAGAGCGACCGTTTGTGTGCCAATGGCTGTTTTGTGGGAAACGGTTTACTAGGTCTGACGAGCTGCAAAGGCATCGTAGAACGCATACTGGAGAAAAGCGCTTTCAATGTCCCGAGTGTCTCAAGAAGTTTATGAGGTTTGTGAAAATGCATACCCATTTATTTCATTTCTTTCATGAAATTAAAACCCCAAATTCCCATTTTCAGGAGCGACCACCTCTCGAAACATATCAAAACGCATACAAAGAACAGAAACGGTGCAACAGACCCTAACGGTTCAAAACTAGAAGTCGATCTAGAAAAATCAGACCTGATAAAAACGGAAATAGAACACGACGGTATGGGCACAGAAGAATCAGACGAAGACGGAGTAGAACTAGAAGGAGACGAAGTCGAAGACCACGAACAAGACACTGGAGAAATGATGATAACTATAAACACAGAAGGAGAACAGTCTGAACTGTTAATTAACGAACAGCAACTAGAAGCCCAGACGTAGTATCTTAATCCATCCAAAGTATAGGAGTTTGGCAGTACAAAGAAAGATCTATTTTTTACTTATCCGAAATTTGTTCTCATAACATGACCGTGTTTTTTAAATACTTCGACTGTGCAATAGATATTGGGGAATCTAGAGTTATTTGAACACGTCTGTGTGAATCGATTCTTTCACTCTCTCTCTTTTTTAGGGTAATCGATAGTTTTAAATTTAATTAGTCAGCGCGTGTGGCTAAGAAATGACCAATTTGTTTAGGGTAATTTGGACTTTTATTGGAGATCAATAAATATGATATGTTAAATGGAGGTCTGGGTTTGTTGGCATTCTGTTTATGGTGGGTGAAGTGCGTCTGTTTTTCTGTTTTCAGGAATTTGCATAATTTGCAAATCTGGATTCTAACAAAGCATAATTCATAATTCAATTACAATATTTGATACGCAAAACTACGTAACGTGATCACCAGTCATATTTTGCACTAAAAAGAAGCACACAAAAATAATCACAAAATTTTGTGAGCGATGCGCATCTTTCTTAACACACCAAACATGCACACCAATCACAATATTTGCCAAAATATCAACCTTCAACTGATTGGAATGGAAAGTAACGTAATAAACCAAGATTGACTGACAAGAACAAGTGTCATGTTAAGAGTGCACTACCGCTACACAGGTGTTGAAAAAGCCCTAACCATACTGATCTGCAAAACAGGTTGTGTGCAATGCGGTTATTCAAGCAACTATTCTCGTTGTCACTGCAGACGTTCTTTGAAACTTGTGAGGTTTGTTAAAAGTGAAACTATATTGGTGTTTATGTAATGCTACTTTTACAATTTTTGCTGTGGGCGCTTTAAATGGAATTTGGATGTGTTACAGAGAGGAAGAGATTTGGTGTGGATGTTATGTCATTTGATAATGATCAGGTAGCGAGATTGTCACTTTGGGTCATAACCTCTGTGGAATGTTTAATTGCGAGTTATTTTTGTGGTTACTGATTATGAAGTTGTTTTGCAGGAGAGGGAATTCGGGTAAACGATACTAGTAATTTCATGATAGTTTCAGATTTCCCCAATTGGTCTCAAGTTTCTGAAGAATACAAACCCAGCAAAACAAATATCGTGACTGAACACTCGCTCAAATTCACACTCGACCAGTTTGAGTTTCTGTAGGTTGGATTTGTATGTATCCTTTCTTCAAATATCACAACATTTCCTTTGTGTCTCGTATCCCCTCATTTGGGTTTAATTACATATTAACAGCACCCCACCCAGTCCATACGTTAAATTACATTGACCAATTACAGAAACGTGAATGAATTATTAATTTTCAAAGTTTGTACGCATGCAATTACCTCATAATGATCAGGTCTAATCAAGATCATTTGACGAAAAAAGTGAAAGTAACTTGACATTAGTGCACTATCATTTTAGACTTTTGTCATTCTGTGATTTTCTTTTTTTTTATTGGTTTGTTGGCTAAATGAATTGGGGAACAGGTATTTGTGTAATTATAAGATTGATAATGTGATTTGGCCATCTGTGTGGGTTTGTCCAGCCTTTTCTGTTTTTTGAGAATTTGTGATTGCAGGAAGTACACTGAGTTTGAGATGGTTAATGGTGGACTGCTGCTTTGTTTAATTGTACATTGAAGTAGTGAGTTATTTGATGCTTTATTTCATACTATCGTGTTTGAAAGCTGCTCATATTGCTTGACTGAAAGAGCATCTTACAATTATCGAATGCTTAACCGCACAAACATAATAAACTAACCTATTAAAGCAGCCCAAAATAAAAACCAAACTTAACAGAATCCCACGCTGTAAACCCTTGATGAAAAGGATCACCTTCCTGCAGCAAAATTCCAGGAATCTTTTAAGAATTTCCTTCAATGACAATTCACGATTTTTTTCACGGACAAGAATGTTCGTAACATCCTTTCTAAAGATTTACTGCCTTACATTCTTTGTCCAAGGTTTAAGGACAGTAGCTCTTCCTGGCTTCTTAAACTTGCGCTTTTGTTCAAGATCAAATACCTGATTCAGGGTACAAACCAGGTGCAACACACAATTTTTTCATGTATGCAGGAAACAGCATCACATCTTCTCAGAACAATAATCTTGTACTAAAATCGGTGATGTAAATCTGAACACTTTAGCATCACGTAAATTAAATTACACACTTGGCAAAGTGAAAATCTCATAAAATCGCTAATTAATTAACGCACACTAACGTAACTCATTAAAAATCCCTTTTTGGCAAATTTCAAAATCTTTTAAACGAACTCACTTTCGCCTGTACTAAATCATTTGCGTAAAACGTTACGTAATAAGTTCATTGATACGTTTATCAATAGCAGATCGCAATTTGAATTTCACTATCAAATTACATAAAAAGGGGATTTTGAAATCAGATAATTTACGAGTAACGAGGAAGGTCGAAAAAGAGGGAAAACTTTTTTTTTGCTAGCCAATCTGATAAGTTGATTTTTAGAAAAGGATCTTTTGGGTGCGGATGTTGCGATCTTGAACTCTTTATGAATGTTTTTGGGGTTTAATTAAGTTTGAGATTTTATAGATTTAGATGGGTTCTAGATGCTAGTGTTGCTTTATAATTTTGAGTAAAAGTGAAATTTTTTATTCCCAAGTTTTAATCTTCATTACGCATCAGTGATGTGGTGCTCCTACACACAAGAGTTTTTAGCTATTCATTAACGTTCTCTTGAAAGTAGATAAATTCATTTTAGTTTAGAAAATGTAAACTTTGCAAATATTCGCTGCATCATCTCAAAGCATGGGCTTCCAGCGTACATTGATAGTTGAAGAAGATAGGATTGAAGGCTTGAAGGTTCGTGTAAAACATTTTAAAATTCGTTTTTGGCAGGTAAAAACTCCATCTAACATGACCAACAAAATGTTTCTTAAATCTGGTTCAGCAAAAAAATCATTCTTTCCTTTTTTGTTCGTTACGATATATTCCGTGCATGCGAGCGTATATTCTGCAGACATGTTCGTGAAACTACGTATTCAGCACGAACAATGAGTGGGATGTGCGGATTTTTTGAAGCATCTGGCGTTTCTTTTATTTAGAGAGTAAATCGTACTCTGATCGTGTCAAGTCATAAATTTGGTTATCCTTTATTTTTTGGGTTAGTTGGGGTTTTAGTGTGGTGTACTGTTACATCTGGAGGTTTATTAGCGGATACAACAGGTGGGAGTTCTGGTGTCGACGTGTACGTAGATGAACTGTATTGCAGAGGTTTTTTTGTATTTGATTATGCAATAAGTATACTTTTAGCTTATTGATGCTCTGAACTGCTACTTTTATAGATTTTTCTGGAAAACGCTCATAATCGCAGATTTTCACCCCACCAATAATTAAACTCAACCATATGCTCAGTCCAGTCAGTTTTTTGCTACACACCATTTTGTTAAACCGTTCCCCCAACAAACTGCTGTAAATAATATTCGTGGTTCGTTACATTACTTTTACTACACAACAGATGCACAGGTTGCGATGATAAGAAAACTAACAATTGATGAGTGCCTGAAGGCAGAAAATATGCTCATGGTTTTGCTCACGAACACAGGTACACAGGATTGTATAGAAAACCAACGGAGCATTTCAGTTGTTCAGTAAACGCTACCCCTCTTCTCATCATTGCAACCCTTCATGATATCTAGTTAATGTATTACTTACGAACAAGCGTTTCAGTTTTGTTGCAGACTTTGTCTGAGTAAGAACTTGTCTGTGTAGCTTGTGAGTCTTTAATGTTTGGCTTTCTCTCGTTTGGAACGTTGAAATAGGAAATGAGATTGTGTTTTTGGAAATAATTTGGAACGTTCGTGTGTAATATTGCGTGAGATTATGTGGTGATTGTTTTTGGATGACTAATGTGCTTGCGTTTACTTTTCTATGAAATAACCTGGATGGAACGGCTAATAACGTCATCTTTATCTAACCTACATATTTTTTTGTGATTATCGTGTGTTGACATTTCTCTGTGGTTCTGTGTGCATATGATATATTCGCAGTATTCAACAGCGAATCTTGGTGTAATAACTTGTGATCATTTTAACTGTCACTACAAGTGCACTGACCCGTTTGAAATTTCTTCTGTTTCAAAAACTCATCATTCGGAAATTACCAGGCTTGTCCACAGCATTTTATCGCACTAATTTAACATCAACTTTTTTGGACTGCACACAGGGAAGTGTGAAGTACCAGTTCATTTGAGTTGCCAATAAAGCTGCTCTAAATTGTGCTACAAGGAAATTGTTTTTCTTAAGCCATTTCTCCCTGGTTTGAGCAGGTTTGGTGTGACGTGGATTTTTTTTTGAGAAAACCAAGTCTAATGCGCCTTTCCTTCTTGTACGAAGCTTCCTGCTTTTTTTTACAAGCTTGTTGACTTTGTTTTGTGACAGTCGATTACTGGTTTTTTGTTGAGTTATACGTAAGGAATCGTCGGTGAGACCGAAAACCCGTATGCTCATCATCATCAGTTTCACGTATGCAGTGTTTTCGACCTTACACGTAACTGTATCGCGTATCAAAACTACCCTGAAGGAATGTTAAATTCATTCTTACTTTTTTTACGTTGCAACTTGTAACTTTAGGGTTGAATCTATCTCGGAATTTGGAGCAATAAAGCATGCTTTTTAACTCATCTTCAGTAACGGAAGTGAGATATGAAAAATCCTCTATAACTTGACAAGTGAACCCCTACCCTGGTCCATCTAACACGTTGTTTCATTGTACAGTTGTTCCGTGAGAATCTACGGTGGATTTTACACTTTATCATCAGCTTCCGGGAGTAATTTCGAGATACACGAAGCATTACGTGAAATTGACCATCCGGTGTTGTTTCAGAAACCTGCAGAAACTGAAAACTAACCAAACCACATATAAGTCGTGTACGTGACAGCGTGCCCTCACCTGCACGGAATGTTGAAAACTGCTTCGTTTCATAATATCTGGTTTCTTGTGGAGTGTTATTCAAGGCGAGCAAGGTGACCTCAGTGAGAATTTCTTTTATGAATTTTTCATGATTTTCTTGATGAGTCGTGGATTGTGATTACTCATTCTTGATAGATTTCGTGAAAAGTGAATCTAAGTTTATTTTTAGTGATGAGTGTGAATCAGCTTAATGAATAAAAATAGCTGGTTTCTTTTAGTGTACCTGGAAAATTGATCGTCAGGTTAAAGGAATTTGTTGGAGGTTTGAGTAACTTTGAGGAAGTATGAGCTGTTGAGAACACTAGGATGAGTGCTTCAGTGGAAATGTCGGGTAGTTTGCTTCGGGTAAGTGTACATAATTTTATGGTTCTAGCTTATATTGCTCTATTGCTCATTGTAGTTGCAAAGGAGTCAGTGCACTCGTGTTAATAAGCGCATTTTTTAGCGTGCTCGCTGTCATTAGGACGATGTAATTCTAATTGGCACTTAATGCAGTGTAGCACACATTATTGCATACGTGAGTACTTTGTGCGTAAACTTATGCTTCGCGGTGCTGTCAAAATTTGTTAATGATGCACTCGAGTATGTAGTTCGTGAATGCTTTGATACACTACGCGTCTTTGTTACTTGTGAAAACAATAATTTGCTGCATTGTTTGTTTTATTCGCAAAAATGGTTTCAATGCAAAATAGCACAGCTAAATGTATACTTTGCCGAGTGAATTTCCCACGAGCGTGAATCTACTGTTTTACTCAGTCAAGTATCAAAAATGGTAAATGTGGGACAAATGCGCTTCGAGTCTATTGTGAAAAATTCTCAAGAATAAATGCAGGCCAATGTTAAGTTTGATTTTATTGTAGCTTTGCTTTATGGTGCATGCACCCTTAACTCGATAGCATATTACGTTATTGGGAAATATCTGCGATGCAATGTAACATGAGATGCATAGTAATAATGCGTGTACAACAGGAGGATGATTAGCTAAAAGATCATGCTTGTATGTAATCAAGACATGCGACATGAGATTTAATGCCTGTGATTATGGTACACAATCTCTTTTTTGAAAAATTAGCTTTGTTTTAGCTAGTCGTCCAGTTCTAATTATCGTAATTGTGTGTTTGCGAGTCTCTCGGGAAAGTTAATTTTACACGAGTGGGTAATTAGGGTCTTTGGGGGGTGAATGGAGAAGTGGAGTTTGTAAGCTTAGATTTTTATGAGTTTGGAAGGATAGTTAAATATGAGTAGTATAAAAATATTTTAAATAATGTGCATGTAAAATGATCCACAAATTGATTAAAGATGTGTCCTCAAACCTGCACTACAAGTTTACTCAAATATGCGTAAAAATTCAGTAAAATTATGGAAAGCCTGAAGTGTACAAATTACTATAAACCAATAATTAATTTATCTCATTAAGCACACTGTGACTAATGATGTTGATTTTTTAACAACTTTGCCAAGATTTATAGCAAGAGTGTAAATTTGAGAATCTTACTCCCGTACGTATAGTCAAGGTCGACAAATCACTTGACCCTGGTGTTAGAAAATGGTGTCATTTACTTGATCATCAGGGTGCAGGGGACCAGGATGTTGGTGTCAAGTTATGCAAATTCTTTTGGCTCTTTTTGTTGTGCTCTACTTCCTTTACCCGAGATTGTTAAAGAGATTTTATACGTCGGGTAAAGCAACGAATATTAAGAATCTTTAGATTTTTATCTTGAAAACAGTCATGTCATTCTCGTGGTTGTGGGACAAGTACGTGACGGTTCTTTTGCTATTGTCATTTTAGAGAGATTTTATAGAGCAGAAAAATTATATATGAATGCGAGGGATATGACTAGTTTTCTTGTAAACACAGTGCTTGTAAAACTGAGAGTTTTGGGTTTAAGGTTTGTGAAATGTCTAGATTTCTGGACAATAATTTGAATAACAACATGCAACTGCGCAATAGTTTTTTTTACTGAAGATGGAAATATCAGCGCTGAATAAAACACGAAGGCCTACAGACTTGCAGGAACAATAGCATTTGCATTTTTACCGTTTCAAGCTTAGGTTAATATATTAGACTTCTGGAACTCAAGGTTTCGTATGCGTCATTAAAAGTTAAATATCACTACGTTTCTGCAGTATATGTTTAAAGCATCCAGAAAACAACGCGACACGTCATTTGCGTCGTCCTTGCACACAACTTGATATTACGACTTCCAGAATTGTTGGGTGATTCAGATAGTGACAATGTTTTTGCGTTTTGAGGAGTTGGGGGTTATAAATATTCATACGCATTACATAAAACATGAAGTGTATCACTGATATGAACTGTTTGATATTCTGGTTTTTTTTATCGATTTATTGGCCTACATCCGGTACTTCCGCTGAATTAGTTTCGTGATAGTGTATTGATTTCGTTATTAAAGTACCTTGTGAGCTCTTGAGAATGAATCATACATACTCGTGTATTTAAACAAGAAACGCGAACTAGTTTTTTTAGAAACGCGAAATACGCGTGAGCTTAAACTCGCACTCTTGTTTTCAAACATTTATTGATACGCACACTACTTACATTTAATTAGCATAAAATCAAATCGTATCGCCTAATGATCTAACGTTTGTGTAGAATGTTTGGCAGTACTGATCGTTTGTGGATTTTGTACTTCCGCTGTATATCAAGTTTTAATGAATATTACCATACTCGTTACGTTTATGAATGACAAAAATGAAAGTGAATTTTAATAGGTTTTTATTGTGACTGCAGTTGTAGTAGCGCGTGCCTATTTGGACTGTATGTGTATAGGGTTTCGTGCTTGCATGATGGGGACTACCCACGGGTTTCATTTCCGGTTCTCTTGTTTGTCGGGGGAAGGAACCCTTTTTTAGAGTGCCAGGGTATTCTTTTGGTAATGGTAATTTGGACATGCATTTCTAGCATATGACACCTGTGCTATATGACACAAACATTTATTCCCTTGTAAGGTTTCTCAGTAAACGAGATTCACTAGAACCTGTCACCGGTGTCCTTCTACTGTATTACAAAACCTCATGAGCATGCAACGAATTTCATTATGAAATCGATCGATATGCTGTATTTCAGGATTCCGTACAAAAGCGGACGAGGACAGATTTTCAAGTAAATTAGTAAATCCAATTTGTAGTATTAAGGATCTAGTAGATTTTCGTTACACGTAACATTTTTAGCAAAATTACATTAAAAATCTATTCAATTTAAGCGAATTTACGAGAAATTGATCAATATTCAGTGTACGTGAATGTTGAATATTTATAAATACGCTTGCTGAATATCGAGTAATAGATTTTGATAACATATTTCTGTGGATTACGTAAACACTTTAGCATCCGTTGTGAATACTAAAAGTTTGATTGATGCTCTAAATTCGTGTACGTGAAAACATCCTCACTTGAATGTAAGGTTTGTACGTTCAGGTGTGTAGAAGCTGAAACCACCATGACGTAATAAAACCTATTATGCAACTCGATCGTGCACAGCTCTTAAATCAGCATCTTCAGAGCATACGCGTGAAGTTAATAACACACAATAATTATGAATATTAACGTTATTAAGTTTAAACGTAACAGTATGTTCAGATTACTGCAACTTAATGCTACTCTCATTTTTTATGTACTCAACACACAGTAAAGAGTTTGAACTGCAGTACTGGCTTTGTAGTTGCATTTTACACTATTAAAGATCCCATTCCGTTATGTATTTTTTAGCAAATACACCTAAAGTACCCCCAACAATTTTCTGGTCTACTGAACACTTAATGTGTGAAATTTCTTTGTGTCTTCTTTTAGTTCGACATTCTTCACGTAAGAATT
Organism: Entomobrya proxima; assembly: GCA_029691765.1. Classification (NCBI taxonomy): domain Eukaryota; kingdom Metazoa; phylum Arthropoda; class Collembola; order Entomobryomorpha; family Entomobryidae; genus Entomobrya; species Entomobrya proxima. Next base: position 9,878,343 of record CM056170.1, on the reverse strand, counting down.
CTATAATCGTTGGTCATTTATCGTTTTGCCTTGGTCAACTTACTTCTCACAAGTAAACAATAACCCACACTTCCGTTTGAATAAACAATAACTCGTAATTGTCATAAATTCAACTGAACCCCAAAATTATGGGATTGAAGGTCATATAGAAGCAGCTTGAAAAAAATAGTATCATGAGACTTTACGATTTACACGTAATTACGATCAAATAGTTTGCAACTTGCGACGTATGTGTTTTGACCTTGACAAAGCCGCACGAATGCTTAGTAAGCGTTTCCTCACGTTACGTGTAAAAATAGTTAAACTGATAGGTACTTTAGGTGCATAAAACCAAATAGCATTCCAAATAGTTTCCTTGTTCGGCTATCGATGAAAACAATTAAATCTTTTGGCAATAGAAGCCTATTAGTTAAAAGTAGTGAGGCGTAACAGTTGGAGTTTAATTAATCGTATTGTTGCGTATTGATACGTACAACTGAGCATATCAGTTTTGTTTGTTCAACCGAATGATCGTTAGTTTTAGTTCTTAATTTGGCGTTTTAACACCTACGCGCTATCAACGAGACTGTAAATTCTGAACCTTTTATTACTGGTATTTGGTAGCGCGTCATCAAGTTTTTGGATTTATTATGTTTTGTAAATTATTACTTATCATGCGTTGATGATCACGTTTATTATCGAATGATGATTCATGCGTTATGGCTTGATTAATAATTTTGTGAGTTTCTGCTCGTTAGTGCGTTTAGTTGTATCATAGCTTCTTTGATTTCTGTCAATTTAATGTAAAATAATTTAATACAAATAAAATCAGTGTTCCTTGTCTACAAATATAAATAAAAACAGCAATAACCCGAAATTCTAAAAATATCCCTGAACTCACGGTTTTAAAACCCTACGTCATGTTTATAAACAGATTTCAAATGCAAATTATATAATCCTAAACACATGTAACCTGACGGGTAAGTTTTATCTGCAATTAATATTCGTACTTAAAAATACGCATTAAATTCGTTATTGCCGACGTGTGCGTTAAATTATTGTGTCTAGAAGCATTCTCGACGGATTGAATATCAAATAAATCTTCAAAGCGAATATCAAAAAATATACGGCAAATCGTATGACGGAATTTGATCAGTCTGACATTGACATGACATTGAATCCAAAATATTTTATCGTTCTTTTGGTCGTGTCATCGCCACGTTTAGAAGTTCACGAGCGTATAAGGATTGTGATTCATACACAATAGTTGTTCTCAAACCTAAACAACACAAGCTAACCCCACAAACAGATTGGTATAATGATTTTCCTTTTAGCCAAGTCGTCCGACTAACAAGATACTATACGCTCCTTAAAATTTGCCACATTCAAAATAACAACTTTTATAGTAACTCATGAGGTTTTTGTGGCAGACATAAATGGAAATCATGTAGAAATTATGCAGCTCGTCAGGCTTTTTGTGAGAACATCTTTAAAATTTTACTTCCTACTTGATGTTCGTTATTTGAGGTTTTCGAATTTTTCAAAAGTTGAGAACTGAAACGAGTAGGACTTTTGCAAATTTATAATTTTTGAGGATGAGAAAACTTGTACCACCTACGTAGTGTAGTGTAACTTAACGCACAAGGAAAATACATTTTTTTTAAAATCTAGGACAATTCAAGGGAGGTAGCCCATTTGCCCATTCTCCTGATTTAGACTAAAACTGTCATAAAAGAAAATTAAGATGATAAGATTTCACTGCGTTAAAGGGGTTTTCAGAATCTTACACGTGTGTTGACAGTTTTATGGGTTTTTTATGAATTTAATAGAAAGCTGTTCATGTACACCGCATTTCTTAATTTGATTCACACATGTGACCAGAAGGATAGTTCATTATGGTTAACATGTTTCCGGTGATGTGAATGAAATACATGTATACTCTGAAATGGCCAATTAAGGTTTAAAAATTCAGGTGTAAAAATGTGCAAAATGAAAATCAATAAAGATTCACAATTCATTATTTTGCCTTGCAAAATCCCGTTTTTAACGGTTATTATATTCCAACACATTTAAAAAAAACCCTTCATTCAAGTGTGTGGAAATTATCCGAAACCTAACGAAACAATGCAACTGACAAATTGAAAACTACAAACTAATGAGTAGCTACCGAATAATTAGTAAAAAAAAACCAGAACTACTGACACCGTTCAAAGCATTAAGAATGTTGAAAAAACCGTGAGAACTCGGAAAGGAATAAAAATTTACAGTACTATGCATTCATAATTTAAAAACCCACAGCATAAAGCCCTATAATCAAGAATCTCGGGTTCTATAAAATCCTGTTCCTGGTTTATTCAAATACTGTATAAACCCAACCACATAAAAGCATGATTAAAGTGCCACGGGTATATATGTTTCAAGATTTTCAGTACGTGATTTGAATAGCTTCCAGGGGTAAGACAAGATCAAAGGAAAGTAATGAGTTGCGGTGTATTGTATTCTCTAGAAGTATGATCATCACAAAAATGTATGATGAGTTACGCGAGCATTTTATACTCAACAGGTTGAATCGGATACGGATGGGTACGTAAGAGTTTTTAAGCCATTACTGTGAGATGCAACGCGTGCAGTATTTTTCGTTTCGCTTTTGTAACATTGTGTATGGCGCACAATAGTACGGGAGTAGACAAAATAATAACCGAGGAGAAACGTTGACCGTGAACCTTTTATTATGTAATGGGTAAAAAATACATAAACGAGTGTGTACGTTAAGCCTCGGGTGCTTAGAAGCTCTTTAAGTTGCAGTCAGTCGTAGCCGTAAAATTTAGAGACAGTTATAAATACACGTCGAGACTAGCGTTATAGAGGGTCTGTCCCTTGGGTTTTCTTAATTTGTAGTAATGCAAGTGGACCCTTGTGTATATATTCTGAGTATATGCAGGTGAAAATGCGTTTCTAAAACTGAAAGGAAAAATGGGTCACTCCTGTTGTCTTAAAGAAAGTACACGAATATTTGTGTAGAATACTGTATGCTTGTATTAGAAGATATTGCCGACAGTTCTTTGACTTTAGAACAGAATTTTCTTTAGCTTGACTATGATCGTATTTCATCATACGTGAAATTATAAAGAAAATTGGGCACCAAAATGTTTATTAATCCAAAAACATTAACTGTACGGAAATTCCTACCATTAAGAAACTTATGTTTCAGAAATATTATTCGATTGTTATCTTTACTGGAATTTCGATGCAGAAGGGTGCACTGTTCTGGTTTAAAGATTTTAGATGCAGAAGCAACGAACACAGGATTTTAAACAATAAGAAACAATACAAATCGTGATGTATTTCCCCACAGCGTAGGCTATTGACCAGTTGAATTTTCGAGAAGGTTTATACTCGTGAGTTATACTCTCCAATATGTGTATAGATAACATTTTTTGGAACCAGTTTTTATTGTTCTACAGACTTGTGTTAAAAATCGCTTCTTTAAAACAATGAGAAAATGAGATTCACTGGTTCGGTGTTTGAATACTGGAGTGATCGTAACTTGTTTCGGTACAATGTCATAATGCTCATTTATATACGTCGAATTTCTTTTTAAACTGCTGTTTGAACTTTTCATTTATGATGAATCCGCTCAATGTTGGGTATCATGTCAGATTCACGTGGGCATTAGTAAAATGGCTTTTATGCTTAATAAATTAATCATCATCATCGCGTATTCTTTTCAAGCAGAAATGCTCTTACCCAATCCTTTCTACTCGATATGAAATGTCCGTTCACTGAAGGGTGTTCTATGAGTAGGAACTAACCCCTCTCTGAGTAAACAGCATAGGTATTTTCCACAATAGGGAACTCTGAATTTTGAGAACAATGAACGAGGTGAGAGATGTAGAATGAGTTTGCCTTTCTATTCTTTGCAGCGGTAGAAATATTTTTCTGAGCTCTTCTGTTCTGTCAACTAGTGCAACTCAATTCTTATAATGTTGCAACTGCAATTTCTAAGCATTACACAACTTTGTGGATTAGGTTGCTTTTGAAGGGTAGCATTTTTACGGGCAATCTCGTTATACGAGATTAGAATGTGTGAAAAATTGTGAATGGGATGTTGGCAAATAAGTTTGTGGTCTTTCTAAACAGTGTAATTAATCATTTTTGTATTTAAGCTCCTTTGATGCAACAAGTCTTTTTTTATCGATAAAGCTATTTGAAAACAGAGTTGTATGAGTTTTCCATGTTTTATTAAAAGCGGGTTCGTTTGAAGATAACTGCTCACGTCAGACCAGTGTTATGAAAACTACGCTCGTATAAAAATCACACGTGGAATATTCTTTGTGTGTAGAATACTAAAGTATTTCCAGATATGCAAAAATGTAAACAATTTTCACCTTGGGTTCTGCTGCTCATAGCACACACATCGGTCTCTCTTAGTCTCTGACTATTTTATTTTTTAATCAACTAAAATAGTATTTTAAAATATTTTATAAAACACCACCTTGACTAAAAAACATCGCTTATCAATCTGATTAGCCCAAAAGTAACTATTGGCGGATAATCCATCAGTTATTCAGTGTTTTTTAACTGTGCTAAAAACAATATTAAAAACCAGGACAATATGGACATGCCGTCCCACGCCGCCAGAGTCACAATACCCCACTCGGTCAAAGGATGCGTACTCATCAGTGCCATTGGCACAAAGCGAATACTGCAGCTGGGCCCGAGCTGGATATAAATACGGGCAAATCCATGTAAGCTAACTACAATTATATCAACAAAAGGATGATCACAACCGATGTCAATAGTTAACCATAATGCAGCAACCGTCTATCCAACAATAAAATGATCTGATAATATAATCGACCATGAACTAATTAAATTCTTTCCTTTGAAATCACATTCTCGCCATGGACAATTCGGAAACTGCCAACGACACTCCTTACAAATGGATCCCTTGTACAAAATGTGGAACCAGAGGACAATTTATAAAACCGACTGGATACCATGAGGACAAACCTATATTTGTAATTTATAATAAAATTTGTATCTATTGTAAATCAAGTGAAAATACGAATAATCAACTTTGTGACCAAGATGTAACAGATATTCTACCACTGGACCTCAGCATCAACACAGCACCAACTGTACTCCTCACACCGGATGAAAACTTCACTTATTCGCAACGATTACCTGCAGGTCGTAAAATAGCACATATTAATATTAATGGTATATCTAACAAATATGAAGAAGTTAGGGAATTTCTTGTAAACGAAGAACGAGTAATTTTACTAGCTATCACAGAAAGTAAACTAAAGCCTAGAAATCATAGTAATATGTTTAATATACCAATGTATTATACTGAGAGAAAAGATAGATTAGAAAAGGAAGGTGGTGGCACCTTAATATACATAAACGATAAGTATAATTATGAAATCTGTGATATTCCCATAATATTTCCGGAACTAATCGAATGTACAACTATAAAAATACTAAGTCAATTCGAAAAACCGTTTTTAGTAATTGTTTTATACATACCACCAGATCAAGTAAACGAACAGGCTTTAATATTTCTTGAACAGTTATTCTGTTATCTTAGAACATTAAAATATAATTTCATCATAACTGGTGATCTAAATATTGATCTTTTAAGAAATACGCCGGAAAAAAGTAGAATATTAGGCCTCGCTCGTGAACATAATATAGTACAGACTATAAAAAAACCAACTCGTATCGCAACTAGAAAAGTATCTTCCAACTTTGTCACTACCAAATCACTTTTAGATCACTTGTATATATCATCAGAGTCAAATTTCAAAATCAGTGGCACAATGCCATTTACCAATTCTGATCACAACATGGTATACACGGTAATGACAAAACCAAAGCGTAACGAGTCACCTAAAATGATTACATATAGGAACTATAAACGTATCGACGAAAAATTATTTATTAGAGATATAAAAGAAGTCGACTGGTCATTTTTAAAATCCTCAACTATGCCAGAAAAAAATGCTTTTGTATTTGAAGGTGCTCTAAATCACATTCTAAATAAGCATGCACCAATTAGAAAAAGAAAAGTAAAGGGTAATAACGCACCTTGGTATAACTCAGAAATTTCAAATTTGTGTAAACAACGAGATTCACTAATTGTAAAATCAGCAAATGACCATTCTTTAATAAGTGAAATGAGAAAAACAAAAAATTCTGTAAATAATGCTATTAGATCAGCAAAAAAAGAATATTTTAACTCAAAATTAGCTAATGTACATAACTCAGCAGAAGCTTGGAAAATTATAGATGAACTAATTCAATATAAACATAAAAGTAGTCCAAAGATAACTAAACTAATTGATGACAATAAATTAGAGATCACTAACGATGAGGAAATATGTACGAAGTTAGCAAATGAATTCACAGTCACCAAATCGATTAGTAATGTAGAAAACTGTCTAACCAATTATGAAAATTATTATGAAAATTTCAAAATTACTGAAACCGAAATCTCAAATACTCCAGAACTATCTCCTCTAGAAATTGAAAATGCGATAAATTACGTTGGTAAATCAAAAGATGGGGAAAACAATGTACCAATGAAAATATATAAAATGTTTTCATCCACTCTAGCCATCCCCTTAACGGTTTTATTCTTAAGTATTTTTACATCTGGTATTGTGCCAGATAACTTTAAAATAGCATCAACTATAGCTTTATATAAGAAAAAAGGCTCTTTACTACTATCGAGTTCATATCGAGCTATTTTTAATTTTCCATTTATTGTCAAAATCTTTGAACGAATATTATACTGTAAACTGCTAAAATATGTTTCAGATCTACTGGATGAAAACCAGCACGGATTTAGATCCGGTAGATCATGCGAAACAGCAATAGCAGTAGTTACACAAAATATTTATGAATATTTAAATTTAAAATCAGGAAAAGGTATTGCAATTTTCGTTGACTATTCCAAGGCGTTCGATAGCGTCTGTATTGAAAAACTGTTGAACAAGCTAATGAGTAAATTTCAATATAAAATTCCACCATACATAATTAGAATACTTATCAGTTACTTTACTAAACGTAAATTTACAATAACAAATGGAAGTTATAAGTCGAAACTATTTGATATAAGATCAGGGGTACCCCCCGGCAGCATTTTAGGTAATTTGTTATTTACACTTTTCCTAAATGATATAGGAACCGCTATTAACCTCCCATATACATTATACTGTGATGACTTAGTTATTTACACTTCTTGTACAAGCTTTCAGGAAGGTATAGACAAACTAAATAGTTGTTTAGCTACCTTCAGTGAATGGTGTGCAGAAAATGATTTAACTATAAATGTATCAAAAACCAAATATATGGTATTTAACAAATCTCACGATACTAAATCGTCTAAACAAGTTACAGGTAATATAATCTTAAATGGAAAAAAGGTAGATTTGGTAGCTGAATTTAAGTACTTAGGGGTACATTTAGATTCCAACCTATCTTATAAGGTTCATTGCCAGAATGTCCAAAAGAAATTAAACTGTGCCATATCTAAACTTTACAGCATCAAACGAATGATCAGTGAAAATTTTCTAAAAAGCGTCATATCAGCCTATTACATGAGTATAATTGACTATGGCATAATATTTTGGGCTCCCAATAATCAATGTTTCATTGAAAAATTTCAAAACCAAATCCGGCGATTTTTAATATCGTATTATTATCCCACGTACAATAAGAAATGGTATTCGAAAAGTAAACACTTTAGCAAAATTGATATTTTCAAGCTCTATAATAAAATTGAATTACTAACCATTTCTGAACGAAAGATAATGTTAACACTAAAATTTGTATTCAAATTCAAATCATGCAATCTATTTAAAAATTGGTTTCAAGTTAGTAGAGAACAACAGAACACGCTAAATAGATTCAAAATTCCTCCAGTTATCCCTACTGCTATGTATAAAAACTCCTTAAAATGGCATAGTATATTTATTTGGAATGATTATTATGTAAAATTGAATAAAATCTTAGTAAAACCCAAATGGGATGAACTAAAAACAATCAACGAAATATTTTCCGAAACTTGTAAAAATATTATAATAGAAGAAAGAAAATTTTTATTTATGTAGTATTATAGTCAGCAGATGTATTTAATAATTATATGGATATGACCTAGAATGTTAAATGACATCCCATGTATAATGGAATGACCCTCGGTGTTATGTATTTAAAATCAGACTATGTAGACTGAATGCAGATAACACTTGAATAAAAATTTACATTACATTACATTACATTCAACGATAAAAATGCTACGATCGTAATTGCGTCATAATCTATTCAAACAAGCTCAGAGGATTAAGCTAGATATCCATGGACAGCTACTGCGCATGGAAAACTCAAGTATTTGGATTTTTCTCGATAAATCTAATCTGAAAATATAGATTCCACGATTAATCTCGTGGGGTTTAAGCAACACTTGTGTGTTGATTTCGGATTTACGTGTTTATACGGTATGGTATCAAACTCTCACACTCAAAACTCAAACAAAATCATTGTTTTGGGAAGTAACGCGTTTTAAACGTAATAAACGCTTAATCCAAAATACCACCCCCTTCATACACCAACCTTGAATTTTCAGCAAAAATTCTCGCTATTCACGTCCTTTGTTTGACTTCTGGACACGGTGCTCAACAAGCGTCTGCATGCTCAATGTCAAGCAGAAAAATCATAATTTTTTGTTTTTTCAGAAATTGGCCAAACATGGAAAGAGATGCAAAAAATCCATAATTTTCACTACTACGTAGCTACAAAAGCTAAAAACTCATTATTAACAAGTAGTTTTCGCGACTGTACGCCTTATAGTTATGATTCATGCGTAAATTGTGTTTTGTCACTTTACGCCCACTACCGAAATGGTAGTAGCTTGTTTCTTATTTCAGGTGTTTTGTGCTTGAAGCTTAATAAACTCTCATTTTTCCAACATTTTGATACAAGTCGAGAAATACATACGATATTACGTTTAAACTTGCGCTATTTAGTATAAAAAATCGAGTAAACAATGAACAATGCATCTATACTTGACCTACATGCTACATGTTTGTAAAACTATTACAAAATACAAGCTTAAATTGATGCTGCGATAACGGAAATGTAGCATAAAGCACACTGTATAACATAAGTTCTATGTCACGTACTTCATTGTTGAACGAGAAATCCGAAAACAATATACAAAGAAGAAGAAAAACAAGGCAAGTTCCCCTGCTTTACCAGGATGCGTGGTAAAAAATACTAAATTGTGCTTGTCAAGTGTAAAGGAAGAGGAACATGTGTGGTTACTTAATCATTGATACGTTTTGCTAAAAAACTTGTTTCTCATTGTTTGTTTTTCTTTACATTGCATTAAACCGTGTTACAATTTTTTTTTATGAAACCGCAATTTGAAACTGATTTTTAAAAAAATATCGAACCTATTAGATTAATCTACAATAAACCACTGTGAGTGGGTTTTGCTTTGACGGGAATCGTTACAGTAGATCGCATTTTTTTTAAACTTTGGGTTCTGTTTGTCACCACAAACTTATGAACAGAATTTCGTGCTTGCTTTTTAAATTGTCCTTGGATTTTTGTAAACATTGTGATGGCCTAATTTTCTTCGGTGTATCGAGTTTTTTTGAATCGTTATTCAGGGTTTTTGAACTAACTGGGCTCGTTGATATGTTGTAAGATTATTCAGCGTCAGTTTTAGTGCTTCGAAAGGTCATGAAAGGTTTATCAAAATATTATGTTTATCACTTTTATTGACTTGTGGGCGTATCGATTGGTACGTAGTACCCATGTGGTGTTTGTCGTGCGACTTGATTAACTGTTGCATATTATTTTGCAGATTAAATAGCCGCTGTTTTCATTGACAATTTCCGAGATAATTTTAATAAAATGGTGTGAATGGAAAAATAATCAATCGCTGAAAAGTATAATCATCAAGTGAAAAAAAGATTTGCAGTACAATCCACCCACAATGCATTACATTCTCTAAATGACATGTTCGCAAAAGCCATTATGTTTCAGGCAGTCTTATGAAGATCATGCGGTGAGTATTGAATGTGTAGGAAAATCCTTGACACAATAAAAAGCTACATTTCCCAAAGTGTGAAGCTAACGTTAAAATGTAGCATGGGATTGCACGCATATCACTACCACACTGAACAAAGGAAAAAGTTATCAAAGAATGAGAAGCAATTGATTAAAGCACACAAGTGGGCTAGTACACGTTTGCGTGAATAAGAACGATTTTTACACTACTGCGTTCTTTAAACTTGGGTTTCTTTTCATTGTGTAATTAATGTAATGACTGCGTATGCTTTTGGGTGAGACAATAATTTCCATGAATAAACGGGTTGAGTTTGTACTAGACGCTTTGGGGTTGTTTAAATGGTTTGCGTACCACCTTGCCTTGATCTAATCTTTTTTTTGCTACGAGATCTTGTAGAATAGTTTGGTGGTACAGCCATGAACTGATAGTAAACCTTCGACATACAGGTTTTTTAGGGGATGAATTTGAGCTTGTTTAGAGAAAGTGTTTTGTTGAAATTCGCGTAATTTCGGGTTTGCCTACTTGACACGTTTATGTTTAATTTATTAACTAGATATTCAGGATGTTTTACTGTAGCGTTTCAAAATTGCTTAGAGCTTTTGTTGCACAGTTTGAATGTTAACGGAAATGTATGAATCATCTGAACAAGTTCACTCTGAGGTAGCGTTAAGTAATCCAAATTACCTGCCCTAACTGGACTTCTAGTAACCAATTTGCTAAAAGCCTGCACGAATTTCGGATTAAAACAGTTAGGGAAATTTGCTGGGTTTTAAAGATACGTTACAAATTTGCAAATTTGTAAACCAGTTTTTCCAGTGGAATGTAGCTTGGTTTTGGTATTGTTTTGCCAATCTGATTTGTAGGGGAGTTTTGAATCACATGCTACGTATGGGAATTTGGGTTCTTGTTCAGATTCCGTTGGTCTGTGCTCTGAAATTATAGGGCAAAGCCAAAATGCCAAAAAAATCCTTAATTTAGAGTTAGGATTCTTTTTCTGTACGCTAGTTTTGATAAGTTTTCCCTACTCAACCTGCATATACTCTAGCAAGCATAAATTAGTGATGCATTTTTATAAATCATAACGGTACTTTTATTAACCCTACGTGTACGTGCTTCTTTTCATGTTCTTCTTTGTATTCTGATCTGATGATTGATATGCGATCAAATAAGCTTACATTCAATCATAATCGCGATTGTCCTGCGCACAAAAAAAGATGAAGACTTGGTATTCAAAGTGACATACATTGAAGAATACGTTACGTGGTTGTGTTGGGCATTGTGGTCACCAGTCAAGTATTTTATCTTTTATGCTTTTTAATTCGAGTCTGGCTGGGATCGAAACTTAATTTTGAATGAATTATGATTTTTTGGGCATCGTATGAGCATGAATGTGAAACTCAAATGCTTTAAAATGAATTTTGTTTTGGATTTTTAAATATTGCTTGATAAAGCGTATCAAAGTTATGTATGTTCCGGTAAGAGTTGTTTCTAAGAAGAACGGATTTGGACTGCTTCGCTTCCTTTCGAGATTTTATGGAAATTCGTGGAATTGCGAGTAGATTAGAATATTTGGTGTTTTACTTGGTTAAGAATTAGCATGTAAAGAACAGAAAAAGATGAACTATGATGAAGTTTATGTTTAATTTTTTGTCTCAAATATTAACTGGACGATTAGTGTATATGCTACATCCTAATACCAAATCTAAATCAAATGTTTGCAAAGAAGAAAGTAAAAATATTTAATACTTTTCACAAAACCAAACGTTCGCAAAATATAGCAAAGAAACTAGTTTTACAGTTCATACGGTCACGTCAAAACAACGTAGTAGCATTACCCCACAAATTAAAAACCATTTTGTAAAAATTGATTTACGTATAGAAAGTACAGTCGTGTTGTAATGTTTCCCCTTTCACGCCACATCTGGCAAAATTGCTAATTTAGTTGCGAATTCAAACAAGCTTGCATTATCGCAAACAATAACCTCAGCTTTCGGTTTCGTGATCTAGAATAATCAGTCGCGTTGTGTTTAATATGGGAAGTCAGGTTTTATGATTAGCAAAAAAAAGATGGAGTGTTGCTTGCAGAACCTTTTTTGCTCTCTTTTTAAAAGCAGTATATGTATAAGCTTGTTCTCGAACTGATTCAATAAACGAAATTAGTAGAAATGTTATGATTCAAATAACGTACTGAATTTTAAAATCGAATGTGTATATATAATTTTTGATAATTTTGCTTTTAGAAATATGATTAAAATATATCTGTCAAATTTAAGTGTACAAAAACTTGCTTCAACACAAGTCAATTTCTTTCAAACTACCCTACTTTAGTATTGGTAGGTTTTATACCTTTCTGTCAAGTGTAGCAAACCAGTGTATAAAAAAGTTGCACGAATGGCAGACGTTTTTATTACATTAGAATGTCATTAAAGTTTTAATTTTTCTAAATAGATCAAATGTGTCGAAAATTGAATAAACTTTTTTTATCTCTAAAAAAGATGCAATTTTACTATAAACTAGTTTGGGCTACTGCTTCTTTTGTGACAATTTCCATTAGCATGCCAAATTACGACATAAAATGCGTAAAAAATATTGGTACTACAGAACAGGCCTAAAGTGTTTCAAAACTCATTTTAGTACACGTCTTTTAATTTACAATCCACTTAAAAGGATAAAACGTTTTAATACCATTTTAAAAATCTTGTGGGATGTGATTATTTCACACTTGGGTACGGTAATCAGCTTTTGGTAGGTGTGAAGTAGTTGAACTAGATTTAATAACTTAAAGTACTTTAGCTGTCTATTAAGTCAGATAACTACCAGTAATACAATAAAAATATTTAAAACTGAGAAAATGGGTATTTTATACTATATCTCCATTCTGTCAAACATCAGGTTCAAAGCTTTTTCTGAAACTAGTTTTAACGTCTTTATATGTACTTGATTGATTGTATAACAATCGGGATTGATATGCTGCATGCGAATTTGCAATACGTCTGAGATATTAACTGTAATTTAATTTATTTACACATTTAATTTATTTTATAAGTAGTTAACATTCTATACCCCAAAGTATATGATCAATCATGCATGACATGTAACACAGCACTATTTATTCAAAAGTTTGCTTTTGGCGTTCAAATAAAACGGTTGAAATTGGTATTAAAAAGTTTGGAAATATATTCCACTTGAATTTCGTTTAATGAAAACTTTATGTTCTGACTGTTTCTCTGTCTTATTATGAATGTCTTATATTTTCAGTGCTAGCCATACTTGTTAAAAACACATTCAATTTTGCAAAAACGTCATTGTAAGTTTTCCCGTATAAGCATACGTTACCCTCGTGCAAATCAAAATCACGTTCCACGCATAAGCAAAAAAGCGTCCTCTTCTAAAACTGTCATCATGAAACTAGCAATAGCTCATACATTCGCGTAAAATAACGAAGCACGCAATTTCAAAATACAGTTCATGACTTTCCAATAACGGATACTACATTCAATGTGCTCTTGACATTCTAACATTCAACATGCTAATTTGCAGCTAAAGATAGTTTCAATTTTCTAAGCATCTCAGCGTTACGGATCATTAAATTTTTGCACTATCGTAAAATCTTGTCGTTATAATTTGACGAAGGAAAGTTGAGTGGAACAAATGACTACGGTTCTGACGAAAAGGAAAAAGTTTGCGAATACTTAAGAGTAACACAAAGGAAGAGCTGATACCAAAATCTAGAGCAGTGCGCAGAGGAATTTTTGAATAAAGCAGTTATCTTCACACATTTTTTGTACTAACGTGCGTGTCACTTTTTACGTACGGTTTAGCTTATTTATTGTGTACGCTTACTCGTTTTGAATGGGGCTATTTTCGATTCATGAAACATTTTTCATCGGAGATAAATTTGCATCCGCTTGAACAATTCGTTGACCCCCTGCTGTGGGTATTTTAAATATGTGGTGCGACAGCCCAATTTTTGATGTTATTGTTTAGAATATCTTGTGACAAGATGCTTTCGGTGTTTGGCGTTACTGAGTTTTTGAGGATTGAAAATATTGTGGACTCTTTATGATGCTTGTTGCTTGCTTTTATCTTTTCTCCAACTAATTTGCATAAAACAATATAGCTGAGTAATCGAAATAATGTTTTTACAGGGAAATGACCCGTGCAGGGCGACGTGCAGAGGAAGTCTCCAAACGAAGCGTTCACAACTCAACAGAGAAATTCATCGGGAAATGAGACTTCGTGCTGGGGCTGAGAATCTACTCAAGTAAGTATTTGAGTTTACGCTTGACCTTAAGATGAAGGTTGTGCATGATTATTTTGATGAAATTATGTGTGTTGACAATCATCCGAAAATATGATCCCAACTGTAATAGTGAATCACTTGAAGTTCATGCATCAATTTCCGGTGTTTAATGAACTCTTTTACAACTGACCGTTTTTTCCATAAAAGGTCATAAATGATTAAACTATAAGAACCTAAGCATTTTGTAAAAACCTATTATTTTTAAACTCGTGACATAACGTACTCGTAAACAGTACTAATCCTGAGAAGTAATACTTTTAGCGTGGGAGATGGGCTGAACCGAGTTCAAATTGCATAAAAGTTTTTACCGAGTGCGTACAGGATGGACAGTTTATTTAAAATGCACTTACCCAGAGACTTGGCGTATTACGCGTTATGAAGTTGATTGTTATGTCGGAAGCTACTCTCCTTATTTTTACTAATCACGGATAGGAGTAATTCACAAGAGTGCGTAATAACCTGAATGGGAGGAAACGCGGGTTTACAAGGTTGATAACAATGAGGTTATTATGAAGACGCTGTTTTGAAATACAGGATATGTCATGGTCAGCGTAATAAGTTGACATTTTTATATTATTGTTGGGTTCTTATAACCGTGTATAATAGTTGTGCGGATATGCAGCGGCTACTCGGTTTTAATGGTAGAGTTTTATGCTGAAATGTATTTATTTTTTTTCAGAGCCACAACGAACAGAACGGTGAAAGAAACAGCTACACTTGAACTTAGCTTTGTCAACTCTCATTTACAGCTACTCAGAGAACAATTAGCTGAGATTAATGGGTGTTTGGAGGCTTATCAAGGACAAGGGTAAGGGTTTTAATTTACTATTTGCTTTAAAACTATGAAGAATACCATGTTATGCAAACTATTTTGTAATCGAAATTAGGAAATTTCTAATTTCATTGCGTTTCGGTATTATTAAAACTCCCAGCTAATTTTTCTTGATTGATGTGCAATACAGACATAACGGTTATTTTTCCCGCATAATAATATGCCATAGTTAGGTAGCAATACCGCTATACAAGACGAATTTCGATCGTGATGTCTAATTTGATTAATGAGGACACATTGCGTTCTTATAACAAATTAGGTAACGGTTAAAATCAAACTTGAATATTGATCGAAACTCTAGATACATTTAATATATTGTAATTTTGACAATTCAATGTTCTATTGAATAGGGAGGTCCGCTATTAATATGTTATCAATTCCGGCCCTTTTTTGATCGTATCGTTAGCGTACAAAAGAATTGGTTTGCAGGACTTAAATTGGTCAGATGAAATGAGCTAGCAATTTTTGAATGTGTATGATTTGTGGGATTGTTCAGATTTGCAAGGCATACGTCCATGTTGGAACTCTGTTAAAATATTGGGGTGGTCACAATTTTTCATTCATATAATTTGCTTCAGGGCATACAAAAACTGTCTTTGCTGTAGGTCATTTTCTAACTTATAATTTATTGGAATTACGTAAAAATTGCGTACTTATGCTTTACACGCTTTGTTGCGTGCTGAAACTCTTGAAATCTAAGTGTATGAAATATTGCTCACAAGTTTAACGGCACATTGAAACAGAAAGGCGCATCTACCGGAAGTCTTGTGTTATAAAATTGCGTGTTATTACGATGGGATGCTTTGAAGTGTCAGGTTAAGAATGTATGAGTTATAATGCAGTGTATATTCTTACCAATGTTGGCAAGATTTAAGATAAACTGAGCCTCTTGAACTTGAACTTTTTTGAAGGGGGTGTACCTAGAGGCAGACGTTTTTAGCTATATTTGTAGTGTTCTTAACATGCAATTTATAGTACAGTTTCTTTCGCTTTGATGTTGAGTTGAGCTAACTGAACTGTTAATTCTCTCTGCTTCGGTTGTGGAGATAAACGGACGGTGCAGGAAATGAAAAGTGAGAAGCTGGCTGTGATACGAGACTGGTGTGCTGAACACTGAAATGCATGGTAGAAAGCGTCATCAGTTGAAAAAATCGTGAATGACTTGTTACTTTGGATTAATCGTAATTTTCCAATCATAGTTATTGTAAATGACTCGAACGATTAGTTTAAAGAAATAAATCGTTTAGTAGTATCGACATATAACCTTTAAGTTCATTCTAGAATTAGATTGTAATCGCTGTTTATTAACTACATGATCGACCCTGATTACTGATATTTTGCAAAGCATCCAGTTGTAAGCTTATTTAATGTGTAGTAAAGCTTGTATTAAAGGTCACGATCTTTTTCTTTGACGCTGAAAGGATGTTCTTACAAAGGCCCTATTGTTTTGCAAATTAGCATGCTTCAGCGTTTGAGTACTAACTTGTGTAAACAGGTGGATTTGCAGAAGCCGCCTCTCCAGCCCATGCTAATGTTTCGTCACGTCATCCATTGTTGATTGACGCCAGGGAGGCGTTCTCTGTTTACAGTTGGGCGGTGGTGTGACTCATAATCAGTTAGGTTTTGTGGTGTGTTACATTAATACGCACGTAATTATAGGTAGACTGTAAAAAATGGGATGTAAATGGGGTTTTGAAACTTTTTAACAGTGAATCTAACATGTCAAGTTGTAAATAAGAAACAGTTTTGTAATATTCAATTTAAAACTATTAATAGACGGGAAATAAAAACGGAGCCAACCTATCAGATCATTTTTCCATGCAAGCGGAAAGATTACAGATATGTGTGGGTGAAGATTCACTGCAAACTAAGCAATAAGCATTCTAAGATTTAAACAATGAATTAAGAAGCTTACAAAACAGGATTTTTCAACTTTTCTGCACATAAATTTTGATGGTTTTTTAGCATTGAAGTTTCATATCCACTTGAATGAGAACGACCATTCGTTTCCGTTATTCACAAGTTCACAAGAATTTCCTTTGTATAAACTTCTTTTATTACGCACTATCGTTGCACTAGAATGTAGGGTTTATTTTTTTTCTAATCCACTCGGTTAATGAAAATTGAAGCATTTCGCAAAGATGCTTGGATCGAGTTACATCGTATCAGTGGGTTAATGGATTTGTAGTGTGAAAATTGTGTGCTGAAAAATGGTGAATTTGCATTTGTTGAAACTTGTGCAGTGTAAACCTAGACAAAGGTGTTCTGACACGGGTTGGGAGGTTTCTTGTGTTTGGAAGAATCCGTTGTATTCTGGGAACTGGAAAGCTAGTTCGAAGAGGGGGAGGAAGTAAATTTTTTTGGATTTTTCGTGAGCATAAAAGTTGAAGTAAATGTTTTAATGTGTGTGTTTTGTTTTTTAGGCATGACACGAGTTTGCCCATGATACCGCTTGGACTTAAGGAGACGAGGGATATTGATTTCCGGGAGCCGTTTAAGGTATGAATGGACATTTGTAATCTTATTTGTACTCCAGTAACTGCTTCTTCAGTTATTAGAACCAATGTCACTGAAAAACAATTTCGAGGAGTGCCAAAATCTTCAATCCAAACTAAAGAAAAACAAATTGAACCCTATTTTTGTGACTGTTAATTTTTTACATCATACAATTAATCAAACCTGCGCCCAGTCAGTGACATCAACAAAGAGCATATAGGCACATCCTTGATTGTATCAATATGACAGTGCAAAATTATCCTCATTAAAAAGTGCATTGTTTTATACGCGCTGATTCGTGTAGTTTTGTGATTCAAGGTGATTAGTAAAACACAATACGTTATACGCGTATGTGTCATGTTTGACGCTGACATCATTGGGTTCTTTGACTATTTTTCAAACGTCTTCACCCTAGTCAAATGTGTACGTAGCCCGTCATTGTTGATTACAGTGATTTTGGCGATGAAGGTTTTTTAACAACGGTACATGCGTGTGTTAGTGTGCAGCTACCACTCTATTGTGATTTCCAATTTATCTCGGCTACTTGAGCTACATCGGGCTTCTATTGAGATTGTGTTATTTTAGAATTACAGTTTGCGGTTTCGGGAAGTATGTTTCAGGATTACAGTGTTTACAATTTGATGTTCTACAATTATTCGAATTGGTACGTGTAATAACATGGCCAGCGAGTATAATGAACGAGAAACTAATGCACTTTGCACAGTAGGTTCATACAAATTGATGTACGCCAAGATGTTCAAGTAGTTTTGAAAAGTAGCCCTTTCTACTATTCCGTTCGGTGTGCTGAGTATTGCAACATTGCAACTGTACGTGTAATTATGCTTGCAGTTTAATGACCAAAAACCATATCGAAATTTGAGAGAACACTTCCGTAAGGGATTTATAATGAACAGTTTCGTTTTTTTTAAATGTGTAGATGTAGCATGTAGGTTTGTTATAGCGGCATTGCTTTTTAGATTCAGGTTCTTGCCTGTTCAAATAGTGCCTTTATTTGAAATAGTCAAAGGGCTATGTCCAATAGTCTTGCGTTGAATGAATTTTTATCAATTTTTCATCACGTTTAATTTACTTGCAAATCTGGATTTGCATTCCAAGTGCAATATGGTGCTCTTGTAGTGGCATTCAACTCTGTGAACATGACTGTTACAAAACACCCAAAAGGTTACACGACGGGGAAAAATTCTTAATTTTGTTTAAAGTATCATGCAGTCATTATGCAATATCGCAATAACTCAATTTAGTGTATTTAAAATATTTGCATTTAGTAGAACACTGTAGCTAAACACTATGAACAAATTGTGGAATTTCAAAACGTTCCGTATTAACTCATAGATGCGCTTTAGAAAAGATGCTGTGCATCTTGTAGTGGCTATCATAAAACTTTAATTTGCAACATGCATGGGTTCGTTGCAGTAAGTACATGTTGCAAAATGATAACAAAGAGGGATACGCAATCAAAACGCGATAGCGCACTGGCTTCTTTGCTGTTCCTGCAACCGACTGCGTTGAGGAGTGTGTTCAACAAAAACAAATTGTTTGGTTAAACATTTCATGTTTTTTATAGGTGGCTCGAGCGTTAATTTTCGGCTCTCTTTTTTACTTCCCTGTGTTACCACATCTCTTGATGTTGCGTATTCTTTTGAGATAAATTGTTAGCTTCACGTGTTTACTTATTACCGACTTTGTTGTGGATGAAACGTAAAATTATTTTGGATTTTTCTAAGAGTTTGGGATTTTAAGCGTAATGTCTCTGCATGATACTTTTTAAGCCTGCAAATTGGGCTAGCGGATTTTTTTTGGTAAATTACTTGTACCGAAACGTAGGTTTTTAGTAGTTGGTGAGAATGGTCGGTGAAGCACGAGTAACTTTAATTTTTTTGACAATAGGGTAGCAATTGAGATATAAAGCTGTCCTGCTGACAAATTTTTTTGGTATTGATACTAGTTTTTTATTTGCAATTTGCAACCTGTCTATTATGGATTACAAATGAGAACATGAATGAATAAAAATAGAAATTGCATGAAAAAATGGTTTTTATTTGACACAGCGTTTAGATGCTTTATTGTAAGATTACTCATGACACATAAGAAATTTAGGACATTAGTGGCCAGGCTCAATTACGGGAGCGCATAAAAGTGCATTAACGTTAAGGCTAACCGTGATTGATTGTCCTTCGCATTTTGCAGTTAATTTTAAGCGGATTTTTTTAGGACAAGGAAAATATTTTAAGAGCAAAATGAATATTTGAAGCAATATTCTCACAGGTTAAACTTTTTAGCAAAATTGTTTTTTGCTTCCAAATAAAATTTTTGGTTGTGTTTACTTTAACAAGCAGTAAATGTCAAACTAATGATAATTTATAAACGAATACGATTGTTTTTCAATTTCAAAATTAGAATATGTCACGTCGCTTTGTCTGTTAGGTTTATTCATTTTTCTCATAGCTGCTAAATTCATGCACTGTATTCTTTTAGTCCCAATGCGTCTGCAAACAGTATTGATGCGGGAAAAGGAAGCAGGTCATTTGCCAAGTTCTACTTGCGGTATTATATCGCCTGGTTTTATGCCGACTTTACGACCAAGACGCGGTCAATTGTGTTAATTAGAGAAACGGTCGTTTCAGTAAAACTTATGAATATCTTTTTTATGGGTTTGCGTTGAGTACACATAAAGTGTCCAATTTTGAATCGTATGCTTAATATGAAAACAAAATATCGAACGTTGAAGTTTTTACTGTGCTACATGTGCAATTGCCAATTGGGGTGATAATTTATTTGGGATGGTTAATGAAAATGAAAATTTGGTAGTGTATAGAATTTGCATGAAGAATAAACAGAACAACGAGAAAGCAGTTACATTGAATCTTACTGGTTTACTACTAATTTTACAAACTAAAATCCTACGCATATTTGAAGCTCATTCTGTTTCGCTATTGCAGGATTTTATTTTGGAGCATTACAGCGAAGATGGCAATAATTTTGATGACTCCATTCTTTCTTTCATGGAACTTCGTCAGGTAAATTTCTAAATCTCAAATGTAAATTATACATTTTTTTCTAAACCCCACGTATCTTAATGCAGGCAATGCGAAGACCATCCAGAACGAAAAGCGGTGTACAGCTACTGTTACGCTACCTCGGCGTCTTGTACTTTGTGGAACGTCGCTTCTTCCCAGCAGACAGAAACATAGGCGTGTTCTTTGAATGGTAACGAATATTAAACTTTATAGCACACCTAAAAAGCAAATCTCTATGAGCAAGCGTACTAAACAATGCGTACTTAAATTCATCATGTTCGTCCCCCTGTTTGAAAATGTCATTTTAGTAAATATTTGTTTTTTGTGCAAGCGTTTCACTTAACTTTCTACTGTCTTGTAAATCAATTTTTTAGAGATTGTACGCTAGCCATTAAAGCGTTTATGGACAGAAATTGAATCTTAGGAATGTGTAAAATGGCTTTATTTGCTTGTCGCCCGTTTGTCGGTTGAGTGGATTTCAAGTTCTTGCTCGTTTTTTATGCGCTTCTTGTCTGTCCACAGTTGGTTGTCGTTTTTTACAACATTTTGTTTGCTATTTTTATGTAACTTTTTAGTCATTTTGCATTTGCTGAATATTCAAGCTCTTTTGATACTTTCCCTTTTTTGCCGATTCATAGGATCTTGTCAACGTAAATTCACAGAAGCGACACTTGTGCAAACATCATTATTTTTGTGCAAAAAGTTTGAAAAGAAAATATTACACGGCATTCGAAACAATAACTAGTCAAGTCTTTAAATGGATGCATGGAAAAAATCTTAACAAAAGCGTGCTTTTTTAGAAATTCATTTAGTTACTCCCACACACATGTGAGATGCGAAAAGTTTTTTTTTATCAAAGTACTATTTTTGACTATTGTGCAATTATGCTGCGTTTTCACTTGAGTTTTTGAAAATGGACACTTCTTGCTATTTGTAAACGTACTTAAATGACAATTTGTAAAAACATTTGCTTTTCAATTTCAATTCATTTCAGCACCCGGGACTTTATGATGCTAACTTTTAAAATTAAAGAATTGCATAAAAAGATGAATGTTCAAATTTAATTTAATTTCAGGTACGACGCTTTGACTGGCGTCCCAAGCATACAACGAACAGTCGCTTTCGAAAAAGCCAGTGTGCTATTTAATCTAGCAGCACTCCATACACAAATTGGCGCAAGACAAGATCGCACTGTGAATTCTGATACGGCTGATGCAGCGGTAGACAACTTCCTAAGGGCAGCAGGAACGCTGCGCTACATCGGAGAACATTTTACACATCCGCCATCGTTTGACTTGGCGCCTCATACTTTAGAGGCACTGACTGCGTTGTTTCTGGTAAGAATATTGGGCTCTGTAACGATTAGGGTTTTTTATATCAGGTTTTTAATCTGGAGCATTGCGGTTTAAACATTCCACTTTGAAAATAGTAACAATATTCCACAAACAATTTTACGAGATTGAGACATGAGCAAACGATCGTCGAAACATGATGCTTATTTTAATTGAGGAAGCCGCCGCGACATATTGTGCAGCAGCGAATTTAGGGCTGGTCTTCCTTTTTGACTTTATACAATACAAACTGCTTTTTAGAACTGCCCCCGAAAGTTAGGTGTTTTCGTTTCTTGCACAAGTCAAGCGTATTAAAACGTATTATTTGAATGGCACAATCACGAAATGTTCTGAAAACAGAGCAATTAGCAATCACAGAGTTTCTCGTCCGTACTTGAAATTTTGTGAGTGGTTCGCTGATGAAGTCTGAAAAGTTGCTTTGACATGAATAGAGATTCTGAGAAAAAACTAAGCCAGTACCACCCGTTAATTTTAACAGAACAAAAGGACGTAATTACAAAGGATGAGATTGGTATGAAATGCGCAACAAACTTTGTGACATGCATTGTTAGTAAGATGTGGGGGCGGGAGTAAGGGCAAGTTTCATCAACGCTGTAATCATGAATTAAGAAACGTGGTTTTCGTTCAAGTAATGATAATTGTGAATGTTTCATTCTGTCTTTGTTTGCGATTATGAGACAATTTTCCATGATTTGCAGTCACCCTTAAAAGAAATGCTTTGGCAAAAGAGAAGAAGCTCAAATTAAAAAATACCTAATCACAATAATTCCATGAAAAGCAGTTTTCAACAGCAAACATAAAATAAAATTTCAAACACAAATTAATTTCAATTTTGTCAAAAGTAAACCACGCAAACGACCAAAAAAACAGAAATATGAAAGTACACGCCACATTAATCAATTTAAAAAACGAAAGTGTTAATGCATCACATCGTGGCGTGGTTTATTATGTATAATTTGTTTTGAGTTATTCACGTACGTTGATGGATGTTACATAAAAAAGATCTTGGAATACGCTATTTTTCTGCAAAAAAATATGTTTTCGGCAGACTCGTCTTTACCACGTTACTAATGAATGGTGAATGTCTCGAGACGTGACGCGTTTGTAACAACAATGTGCTAATGATGGGTCAAAATATGCTTAGCTTCAACCTGACAGGCTGAATCGAGGGTTGTTACTTACGTGAAACTAGGCACGAACAGACGTAATTCTAACTGATGACTAGTGATACATTACCTGTAAAATTACCTGCAATGAATCTTGTTCACTTCCGTCTGTTTTTAAACGCCTGAATTCTCGTGAATTTTAAAAACTTAATCAACGCGCTACAAAGTACGGTTGTTACAAAAGGAATGCTAAATAAAATGTTTCTTTATCTAGGTTCAAGCTCGTGAGTGTCTGTTTGAGAAGCAGCAAGCTTTGGAGAAAATCGATTGTAATAAAATCATCGAGAATGGAGTTCGTGACGCTAAGGAGCAAATGAAGTTAATTGAGCTCGCTCAAGAGGCTCAACTACTGTCAAACGAGTACACTAAAGTGTCTGATCTTTTGTCCCATGAAGAACTTAAAGAATTCATTCCGCCAGCTTGGTCTTCTCTTGTTCATGTAAGTTTTTTATGCTTTTTTGTATAGTTTTGCATTTTAAAGGGAGATCAATATTTGTAATGTTTTGAAACTTTTGAAATTCTCTGCTTCAAAATTTTTGCAAGCGCCATAAACACAAGCATCTTAAAACCGCAGGGGACATTCTAAAAAAACATTCTATCGTCAATCATCACATAAACTAGTCAAGTTTGCTCAACTGTCATCAGTTAAATTAGTCATAGTGCACTAAAAATTCTACTGCAAGTAAAAAATACGCTTGAATGAATGCAAGGGCTTTTGGTTGCGGACAGTCCAAGCAAATACGTTTTAGACTTGACAGCGTAATTTGTACAACTTACAAAAGCATATTTCTCTTCTTTTGTTCACCGTTTCATTGATGACATATTTTCACAATATGACGGACAGCTATTGTAAGAGAACAGAGTCGATGTCAATTTTATGTATATAATTTTCACTTTAAGATTTTGGTTGCGTTCAGAGAGTCGTGTTCGTTCTTGTTCGTTTTAAGTAGAGAAAAGACACGCAGTCTAGCGTGAGCATTCATTCGGTCTGAAGTTGTAAGTAGAAGCAAGTGTGAGATTGTTTTTGGGAGATTTTCTAATTGTTGAGATTATAAAATTGCTATTTGATTTGATCGGTTTTTAAAAGTCCTGAAATAAACATTAAAGTTTTCCTCGTTTGATCATTTTCCAATAATTGTGTTTTGTCCAAAGTGCTGAATTATTTGAATTACATCATCGTCATCATCACCTTAACTAGGCATTAAGATCTGGGATCGACGTGGTACTGTCTTGTGCGGGTAGCCATTACGGTGCCATAACATTTTTGGAGGCCCTGCCCAGATAATTGACACAGTTGAGGTGCCTTGGTCAGTGTGCGTGCTGAGAAGTGGTGATTACGCAGTTGCGTGAGACGATTGGAAAATGGAGAGGCTGAAGCGAGGACGACGGCCAGTCAGGCGGCAGCTGCAGCAGTTGGTAGCGGAGGTGGCCGAGATTTTGAAGAAGGAGGTTCAGACCCCGGAGGAGGTCAAGCAGTTACGGGCTAGCTATGATCTGTTGGAGGGTGTCATGACTGAGATTGAAGAATGGGACACCAAAGTTAAGGAGCAGCTCACCTTGGATGAAGTTGCGGAGGAAGTGGAAGACGAAGAGTACCGGGAAATGCAACAGATCCGGAAAAGTTACGTAACGGCTCGTGGGGATTTGAACGAGTTCAACTCAAAGCAAGAGGCTGCTGAAAGTGCTGAAACCGTGTCTGTGGCTGGTAATTCGTCTTCGACTGCTGGAGAAAAGAAGAAGAAGTACCATCTTCCAGAAGTGAAGATCAAAATGTTCGGTGGCAACCTGAAAGATTGGCTTAGCTGGTGGTCCCAATTTAGGCAGATCCACGAAGATGAAGAGCTTCACCCCAGTCACAAGTTCCAATACTTGGTCCAGTCAATGGAGGCTGGAAGTGACGCAAAGGAGCTAGTGGAAAGTTATCCCATGACTGGAGATAACTACGAGAATGCAGTGGAAGCCCTACGAGAAAGATTTGGCCGCCATGACCTGTTGCTTCAAGTGTATATTCGGGATCTACTTGCACTTGTGATTTCGAATGTGACCAGTGAAAATCGGCTGCCGTTAGCTCAACTTTACATTCGATTGGAGTCACATTTGCGTTCCTTGACCGAGCTCAACTTAGACAAGGCTGACCCTGCAACTTGGCTGTTCCCTCTTGTGGAGTCCAGCTTATCAGTAGAGACCTTGCGAGCCTGGCAGAGGAGCACCCTTTCGAGACTGGACGGTTCGGATTTAACCCCAAAGAAGACTCGGCTAGATTTGCTGATGGAATTTATAAAGACCGAGGTCCGAAGCGATCAGCAAATCGCACTAGCACAGCAAGGGTTTCAGAGTCAGAAAGTGGCAGAGACTAAGAAGACTGTAAAGAAGTTTGGAGGAAACCGTTTTCAGAGGACGGAGGAGATTCCGACAGCAGCAAGCCTATTTACTGGAGAATCGTCAAGTTGTTCAGTCTGTTCTGGAAGCCATGTTCCAGAAAAATGCCCTGTGCTCAGAGGAAAGTCATATGCACAGAAATTGGAGATTGTGCGAGAAAAAAGACTGTGTTTTAGGTGCTTGAGAGCCGGTCATCGTCGTAATCAATGCAAGAGAAAGGTCAGATGCAGTAAATGCCAGGGTGACCATTTTGAAATTATTTGCAGACCAAAACCCAGTGGTCAACTTCAATCTGCAGTCAACAGTAAGAGGAAGCCCGATGAAGGGAAAGAGAAACCGGTTAAGCGAGTTCGTTTTGCTGATGACGACCCCGGGAACGGTGAATTAGAGATCATCAACCAGCACAACAACCTTTGCAGTGGGAAGGTTTTACTCAACACAATAAAGGTGAAAGTTGAACTGGGCGATGGTCAGTTTGCTACTGTGCGTCTGGTTGGAGATGGAGGTAGTCAGAGGAGCTTTGGTGCTACCGACATGTTCAACGGAGCCCGGTGTGAAGAACTAGATGACGAGTGGCTGCAGACCATAGTCTTTGGAGGCAAGCGGATGATCCCTAAATGCTACCCCAAGAAAAAGCTAACAGTAGTTGGGTTCAATGGCGTAAAGAAGTCCTTCGATCTTCTTGAAAGAGAAACAATCACCGGAAAAATCTGTGAAATTCCGGCAGGCCCCTGGATAAAAGAATGTGAAGACAGAGGAATAAGTCTGAATGATATTGGCGAGGATAGCAGCGAAGCCGATATCCTCATTGGCAACGATTATTGGGGCGCAATTAGGACCGGGAACTTGGTACACCTGGACTGTGGTTTAGTTGCAGAGGAAACCATTTTCGGGTGGACACTTGGTGGACCGACTATTGGAAAGGCAAGTGACGAAAGTGTAACGCTTACTACTACCGTTAGCAATGTTCCTCCTAGTATTGAACAGATGTGGAGTCTAGAGTCTCTTGGCATAAGAGATCCGGCAGAGAGGTTGACCTTGGAGGAGGAGGAGGAAGCGGCAATGGCTCACTTCAAAGAGACTGTGAAACGGGATGAGCATGGGAGGTACGTCGTAGCGTTACCGTGGAAGCTTCCAAGTGCCAGTCTGCCTTCAAATAGGAGGGTAGCTGAAATGAGATTACGGAGCACAACGCACAAGCTGGAAAAGACTGGGAAGTTGGCTGCCTATCACGCTGTGTTTAAATCTTGGGAAGCGGAGGAAATTATAGTGAAAGTGCAGGACGATAATGATGGGCACTACATACCTCACCGACCTGTCTTCAAGGAGAGCGCCACCACCCCAGTAAGGCCAGTGTTCGACGCTTCCTGTCGCCAAGGGCGTAACCCCTCCCTCAATGATTGCTTGTACAAAGGACCAAATCTGATCGAGCTCATACCTGCTATGATGCTGAGATTTGGTTATAGGAGAATTGGAGTCACGGCAGACATCCGCAAGGCATTCCAGATGTTGATGGTTACCGAGAAGCACACAAGGTTCCAGCGTTTCTTATGGTGGGAGGACGAAAGTTGCACGAAAATTGTAATATACGAACACAAACGTGTTGTATTTGGGATAACAAGTAGTCCGTTCTTGCTTGGGGCCACTATTCAATGCCATTTGGATAGCCATGGAACAAGTGAGATAGCGCTGGAACTCAAGACGTGCTTTTATGTGGATAATTTGGTCGCCTCGGTTAACTGCTGGAATGACTATTTAAGGCTGGAGACGGATGCAATTGGACTCATGGCAGCTGCAAAGATGGAGCTTCGTCAATGGGCTTACACACAGTCTGAAAGTATGACCGAGTGTAAGGAGGACGAGCAAATGCCGATTTTGGGATTAGTTTGGAACAGAAAAGAGGACTGGCTATCATGTAACCTGAGGAAGACCACCATAGGCGACAAAGTGACAAAGAGATTGATGTTGTCGACAGTGGCACAGGTGTTTGACCCGATGGGTTATGTTGCGCCTGCGATGCTGGTACCAAAGCTGATGGTACAGGATGCGCATTTGAGAAAATTGGGATGGGATGAGCCAGTGCCTCTGGATGTTTCCAAACGTTTCAAAAAGTGGATTTCTCAGCTGGATCTATTGAAGAACGTGAGAATTCCAAGATGGAACAAGCTTGAGGGAGCGGATGTGAAACAGGAAGTGCACATTCTCTGTGACAGCAGCAAAGCTGGGATGGCAGCAGTGGCGTTTATGAAGACAACTAGTGGAGAAAATAGTAAGCTGCAATTCTTAATTTGCAAATCGAGATTGGCTCCACCGAAGGGACTCACTATTCCTCGTTCCGAATTAGTGAGCTGTGTGCTTGGGGTCAGGATTGGTCGGACCATTGCAGATGCGCTTGGGTTGTCGAATGAGAGCTTTCAGTACTGGAGTGATTCAGCCACTGCTCTTTCGTGGATAAGACGTGCTGGAGACTGGGGCGTTTTCGTGAGGAATAGAGTAGCGGAGATCCTAAAGACTACTAAAGCTGGGCAGTGGAGTCATGTACCCGGAGTTGATAATCCAGCGGATTTACCATCTCGTGGATGTTCCCCAGAGGTTTTGCTGAAATCTGCATGGTGGGAGGGACCCGACTGGCTTCGTAATCACCAGAAATTGTGTGCAGAGTTTAGGGAAGTAGTCAATGAAGACGAAGTGATGACTGAACTCAAGAAGACGCCGACTATGGTGATGCATGTGACATGCTTGGCGGAGAAGCCTCGGTTTTCCTCCTACAGGAGAAATGTAGCAGTATGGGGATGGATGCTCCGGTTTATCCGAAATATTCAAGCAAAACGTGATAATGAAGCCACGACTCATTTCCCTTTTTTGACTGTTGGTGAGCTCCGAGGAGCAGAAAAAGTTCTCTTGAAAAGTATTCAAGATGACGCTTTCCCGGAAGAATGCGCGGAGATTGGTGGAATTCACGTGGCGAGGGACGAAGACGGGCTGCTGAGGGTGAAGTCCAGACTGACCAACCGACAAGATAAAGCTGACTTTATCTACCCTATTGTGTTGCCAAAAGTACATCCTCTAGTGGATCTACTGATTTCCGATGTCCACCGTTATCATGGACATGGAGGCGTGCAGTTTCTCCTCAGCAAAATAAGGGAGAAATACTGGATCATTCAGTCTCGGCGTGTTGTTAGAAAAGTGATCCGGGGCTGCGTGAAATGCAGAAGGCATACAGCAGCACGTTTGGAAGTGGAGCCTGCCCCATTGCCTGGAAAGCGAGTACAGGATTGTGAGGTGTTTGCCACTACTGGAGTGGATTTAGCCGGACCACTTTACCTAAAGAACGGAGAAAAGGTATGGATTGTGGTATATACCTGTGCGGTATATAGGGCGGTGTACTTGGATTTGGTGAAGGGTCTGTCTACCGAAGACTTCGTGTTGTCCCTCGAGAGATTCATCGCGGAGCATGGAAGACCCAACACTGTTTACAGTGATCATGGCACAAACTTTGTTGGTGCAGCCAACTTGTTTGATCGTGTGGACTGGGAATCAGTCGAGGAGCAATCTGGGGCAAAGCAGATCCAGTGGATTTTCAACCCTCCCACAGCAGCGTGGTGGGGAGGTTGGTGGGAGCGTATTATACGTATTGTGAAGGATCTGCTAAAGCGGATGCTAGGGAAGTCTCGACTGCTGTATGATGAGTTGAGGACATGTTTGGCTGGAGTCTCAGCTACGATAAATGACCGACCTCTGACTATGGTCACGGAAGACCCCATGGACTTGGTCGCTCTCACTCCTGCCATGTTTCTCCGCCCACGCAGTTTTGGGCATTTTCCTGAGTTGGAAGAATCTCAGGGAATGCGAAGTAGCTACCGAGCGATGAAAGCTACGCAGAATGCCTCCAAGATAGATTCCGGAAGGAATATCTTGGTTTGTTGGTTACGCGTGGGAATAAGAGGAGAGCTGGCAGTACAGGTGTAGGCGACGTGGTATTAGTCGGGGCCGACAACAGGAAACGCTATGAATGGCCATTGGGTGTGGTGACAGAGCTCCTTCCTGGGAAGGATCAGAAGACCAGGCTGGTGAAAGTGAGAACAGCGACTGGCATGTTTGTCAGACCACTACAGAGACTGTACCCTTTGGAAATATCCAGTGAAAGGGAGGAGTCATTGGGGCCGGTGCGTGAGAAGTTGTCGAGAGATGAGGTCAAAAGGTCACGAGCTGGGCGAGAGGTTCGAAAACCGGTGCGGTACGATCAATGGAAGCACCTGGTTGAGGAAAATTGAGATGGTCTTGGTGTGAGCTAAATGGGGTAGAGCTTCACTCTACCGAGCAAGGTTTTTTCTCCATAATTTGTAAATTTTTTCTTTGTAGTTTTTTGTATGGTTTTTCCCTTGCTCCTCCACAGGACAGTTAGTCTTTTACTAATGATTAGTAAAAGAGGTGGGAGTGTATGTAAGAGAACAGAGTCGATGTCAATTTTATGTATATAATTTTCACTTTAAGATTTTGGTTGCGTTCAGAGAGTCGTGTTCGTTCTTGTTCGTTTTAAGTAGAGAAAAGACACGCAGTCTAGCGTGAGCATTCATTCGGTCTGAAGTTGTAAGTAGAAGCAAGTGTGAGATTGTTTTTGGGAGATTTTCTAATTGTTGAGATTATAAAATTGCTATTTGATTTGATCGGTTTTTAAAAGTCCTGAAATAAACATTAAAGTTTTCCTCGTTTGATCATTTTCCAATAATTGTGTTTTGTCCAAAGTGCTGAATTATTTGAATTACATCATCGTCATCATCACCTTAACTA
>CM056170.1:9690512-9847823 GCA_029691765.1 Entomobrya proxima | reverse complement strand
AGCTATTAATAAGTAAAAGTGACAGACAAACATGAACTATAAAATGCGATTTGTACAATGACACGGTTCTTCTACAAATAACGCAACATTGAGTATTTGGATTATCAATTACAAAATTTGTCTCTGAAGTATACTTAATAGGTTTTGAATGTATTAGCAAGTGAGAAAGTTAAAGATAGAGTTGAAACCTAGTTGATGAGTATTATAGCATTATAACTTGATATACGTACCCACAAGGACGTATGTAATTGTTTTTACTTGATTGTTTGGTAGGTCTCTTTTGTTGATTCTTGAGCTAACGTGAAAACAAGCGAATTGAGCATTAGCTGCCTATTTTTTGATTGTTTAATTGCATCAATTCGTGAAATTGCAGTGCAAATTGTTTTAAAGCGCTCGTATTCAACTTAGCATGTGCACATTTCTAAACATTAAAAGTTTCAATTTCATTCTAAACACAGCCCCATCAACCACCAAAGGACCTCGGCACACTCCTTTACAAGTGGTCAAACTTAATCCCAACTCTCGAACATTCTATCAAGCTGTGTGCAAAATTGATGAGAAAGTGTTGTCATTTGCACGTTTGAATATTCAATAATTGCAGCTTCAATAATAGACTTACCGCCTGATTAAGCATTCGCGACGCATTATTCCTCAGTAATGAATCCTTGCATTTAAAGAAAGTGCTAACTCATCTAAGCACCTTAGGTTTCTTAAAGTGCAACCTATATTTACGACATGTGGTTTAAACTCGTGTTTATGAATACACAGTTCTTTGGTTCATTACCCCATGGTGTGAATTATCTTGCTTTGAAGATTGGGCTTGAAATTAGCGATTTGATTGATCTTGGTTTGCTGCGCATGGGATTTTACATGAACTTTGGACAAGCTATGTTGTAGGATGACCACTTGTATGAATTGTTAACACGGGTTTGATTTCCTACACAAGTTTCCAACATAATTGTAGCGGAAGGACAGTACATGTAGGCTTGTATGTATCTGAAAAAGATACATCGTTTTTTACACTAAAACAAGGTTTAAATTCATAAACCACCATTCTATAAATATTTTAAAAACCCAACAAGGAAAATTATTCCAGATTTTACTAATAGAAAAACTGCATGATTCATAATAAGCCAAGTGTAAATACAACGCACTTCAACCGGAAGCAGTAAGATCAATCTAGCAAGTGTCCGGAGCTCTAAAACATATTTTGCTATTTCTGGTGCAAATTCACAATGAAAACGCTTTTATCTACCCCATAAAAATGCGGTTGATATCACTCATCACACCAATTTGACACGAGCAACATTCTAAATCTGCTGCATCCAAACAATACGAATTTCAACAATGAAATATTTGTGCCTTTTTTCAATGTAAAAACAAGTGATGTACAAAATCTGATTTCATTCACATATTTCATTATCAGAAATTTATTATCAAAACAACATGCTGTATGCATTCTATTTTTCAAAAACTTGTTGTTTTAGAGCACAAGGAATTTCCGACGTACTTCAGTCAATTATTTCCTCTCCGAGCAAAGTTTGTATATTTTGTTTAGAGCTTTAATATTTTGGTATGTTACAAATAAAGTGCAAAAAATTTGTACTAGTGGTCAAAATATTTATGTATTCTAAAACCATCCGGAAACATTAGGTGATCATAAAAGCTACTTCATATGACAATGCATAAGGGTCATATGAAATATTTAAATTTTATAAAAATACCTAAAGAATTGTAAGACCTTATGATTGAGGATCAGCAAAGTTGCAGCACATATTTTAAAACTAGAACGTACTAAATGAAGCACCTTCTAAGTAACAAATCACTTTCTCTTAAATTTAAACGCGATGACGCGAATAAAAATATTTACAAGGTCCAAATCCTCCTATCAAATCCTAATCAAGCGAATCTTCTTTTGAACAAAACTAAATTCGATTCGTGTATTGATTTCATGCAATCATAAGAAAATTATTGAAAGCGAAGGTTCGAGCGGCTAAAAATTATTAACGAAACCTGGCGTTAATTTAGCATAAACACTATATGAGAACTTTGTCATAATATTACGTTTAATGACCTTATCAAGTCCTCATTTCCAAAATGATAGTTTGTGTTGGTCGGGCTCTTTGTAGAATGGAAACTCATCAAAATATAATACGTGAAATTATGATTTCAGCCAGCTTTGCCACGGGACTTCATATAACCTCATTAAAAATATGCTTAAGGATCCTAGCCAAGTAACAGGTAGTTTCTTAACTCGCCATTGTTTTTGTTTTGATGAGCCGCACGTTGATAAGTACCGCAATTCTGGCAAAATGAAGCGTAAAAATTGGCAGCGTTTTGTTGCATTGCGCTTCATGACGTCACTAAATTGTTGACAACTTTTTGCTTTTGTGCATCAAGTAGTAGCCAAAATGCTTATGCAACTGCAGTAAACTGGTATTTCCTGAACCTAAACACGTGCTAGCAATTTTTTTAAAGATTCAAAGTTACGGAAGCATGATTATGTAACTTTTTTGCTTTCTCGTTGTGCTCCAAAATGGTAAGTGCGTTCAGGATTGAATCAGAGCAAACTTAATTTAATTGACTACTTGGCAATTTTAAATGCTACTCATTTACGTCTTTTTGTCAACTGAATTTTGGCACATTTTGCTCATTATGAGGAATAGTGTGCAATAATTAAATGGCACGTGTGCTTGTACGTAATCTTGAGACTTTTTTGGCTTATGAGAATTCATTGAATTGTGAAAAGTAAACTTAATTATCGATACTGCTTCCTATTTTTGATAAAACATTTTAATCAATCAAGCATGTGCTGTTGACTTTTTGCACAGAATATTCAGTAATCAATTTTGATTTGGTTTCTCCTGAGGACTATTAAAAATTAAGACGTTTTTGTACGTAGTTTCAAATTTTAAGGTTTAAAGTACATGCAATCGTGTGTTCATTGAAATTTCACTAAATAAAACTTTTTAAAACGCTCATTCAAGTTATACTGAAATTCACTGTCATGCATCTCAATTTTATGATCGGAACCCTGTGGATATTTTAATCATGAAACTTTTTAAAATTATACAACGGTTGCAATGGTTTGATGCATGTCAAAGAAGCAGCAAAATGCAATGTTAGCTTAAGGATAAATGCTCTGTGCTGTTTAGTAAATGTATGGTAAATATTTTTCTTTCAGGTAAAACGAGACCTCTACAAATCCGTAGCTCACCACTACTTGGCTACACTCCTGTTGACTGAATGCGAACTCACCGAAGAATCCCAAGAATCCTTCCGATATTTGTACAGCGATACGGACAATCCCGCCGTGACTGAAATTAGAATGCCAAATAATGACGAGGAAATGAAAGTTTTAGGGTTTTGCCATTTACGGTTGGCTCTGGCCAGTTTAGAGGATTCTAACAGACACGCGAGGCTTAACCGGGAATTGCGGGGTAAAGTTGGGCTTCAAGCTGCTTTAACGTCTATGAAGGACCGGATCCTGGCTACTTTCGAGAGGAAGGAAGTGCACAGTGAGGAGGAGCTTGAGCACTTTCTTGATCCGCCCAATGTGATAGGTATTTTGGGATTTTTTAAATAACCAGGATGTGAGATGCTTAGTAGTTTGAATAGAAAGCATAGTAAAAGGTGAAATTGATTATTGAATTGTAAATTTGCGTGTTTATGAGGCAGATTTCTTTAAAGCTATTTGTGCTACTTACTTTCACGTAATTTCGTAGTCAGCGTCTAATAAGCGTTTTAATTAACATTTAATTTCAATGTCAATAGCCAAACCTCTTATGCCTTACCCGTTGCATTACAAATGAGTTCACTAAACTCGCACCCTTGGGCTATGAATAGAAATCGATACAGAAATACAACTAATTTTTATGTCAATTTAGCTGCAACAAAGTTCCAACTGGAACTGAGTCCACCAGATCTGGCAACCCAAAACGTGGAGGACCCATTCAAAGGTCTAGGGCCACTTACTCTCTTCTCGGCAAAGAGACACTGGTCAGCCCCTAGACACGTAACACTGCATAGACGTGGGGATGGATTTGGTCTGCGTGTCAAAGGCACCGCACCTGTATCTATCGCGTCTGTAGACGAAGGATCTCCTGCTGAGGTACTACTAGCAATCACGGAATATTATAATTTCAATTTTGACCAACCATTTTGTTTTAACAATTACGCTTTTTAAATATCCTTCATTTTTTTGCATTCCTTCAGGCCAAATTTCCCTTGATGTTGTTTTTACTCGTAATAATGATTAGGCTATTCAATTTAGTTGTTTAAATTTTTTTAGCTGTGCTGTAGGTGCGTTAAGTTATTTATAAGAGTTTTGCTGTAGGGGACATGCGGTTGGTATTAGAACATGGTCGTTTCTTCATTTTAATTTTAAATTCGTACTGTTCGTTGAACCTAGGGAAGGGTGTGCAAACAGCATTCACTATTTTCAAAGGTGTTGCAAATACACGCGGAACAGAATTAAATGCTTGTGACACCCACAATAAAAGTTTCAGCTTTGAGCAACGTCTTAATTACCAAAATGTCATGTTTGTGCGTAAGACGTATGCTTGATACCCATTAAACTTCTTTTTACGTTGTAGCTCGGTGGTGTTCGACAAGGAGATGTAATTGTTGGAATTGGAGGAACTGACGCCAGGTGGTTGAGTCATGAAGAAGTTGTCGCTTTAGTAAAAGTAGCCGGAGACTCCCTACACATTCGTCTTGTAACTCCAATGGATGCAAAGGTATGCGATTGTGTTTGCAAAAATTGTTTTGAATGAAATTGGCTAATTGCGTAACTTGCGTAATTGCAGGGCAATCACTTCAGTAACAAAGGAAGGATTTCTCCACATTCGACCAGCAGCAGTGGCAGTCTTGTGTCTTGTACTACCCCACGAAGTTCTAGTAGTAGTTCATCTGGATACGGGTATAATAGATCATTATTAGCTTGCCCCAGAAGTAGTACTAGCAAGTAGTAACTTTAATAATTTGTTATGTTTTAGTGGAAGTGTGGGTAGAAGTACAAGCAGAAGCACCGGATCGTCCAATTCCCCAGGATCGGACAGCACAATGAAAAAGTTGACTAGAACGTTATTCAGGAGGTCAAAGTCCAAAGAGAAGACAACAGACTTGGGCTACAAATCAAACGTAATCCTTCGATAGAAATACCGATAGCCAGATTTTATAATTGCCAAAGTATAAGTTAACATGCCAGAAAATCAAGTATTCGTATAAACATTTGGGAAACTTTTGTACTTATGAAGTTTTGTATTAAGAAATTTTCGATTACGCGATGTTTTTGCCATTTTAAGCTTCTTCGTACGACTATTTAATAATTTCTAAAGGATATTATTTGAAATCCACGAATCATAATTGTATAAAAATATTTTAAAAGAAACGGGGTTGTACAGTGTCAATTAGCTTACCACAAATTTTAGCGTAATTGTGACAATTTACGAGAACCTTAAGTTCTCAAGCTAACGATGTTGCAATTTTGATGTGCCGAATATTCAATTTTATATTGTACATGTGCTGTAAATAATTTTGTTTTAACTAGGACAATAGTAATTTACCAATGTTGTTCATTCCTAATTGCAAAATTTGACCCATTCCAGACTTAATTGACTGTAATTTTAGTGTGCAATAGTGTAAAGGTATTATAAACGACTTTAGATGCAGTAATTTGTACGATGACGAAGTATACATTGACCAATCAATGCAACGATATATTAGAATAACAATCATTTTAAACACTTATGAAAATATAAAAACTTTTTTGCAAATCTTATTTGCATGACTTGAACAAATAAAACTTTGGAAATATTGTTTGGAGTTGAACACTTATTTTCACTCGGAATCACACATTTCACGTGCACTAGCAGTAACATTTCACGGTAGCTCGAATGCTCGTTTATCAGACTTGGGGTTTAGATAAAAACCGTTATCGGTTGGGGTTATTACCAGCCCCAACCCCATCCACCACCCCCCCATCCCCAGCCGCCATCACCTCCGTGTCCTCCACCGCCACCCCATCCTCCATCACCTCCCCATCCGCCCCATCTGCAAGAAAATTTTGATATATATAGAAAACCGTATTTAGTCAATCCAGTTAATTATGTGAGCGAAACTTGTAAGTAAAATTAAAACTTTTCAAATTAGACCCTCCCCGTCTTGGCCCACTTATTATTAAGCGATTATGCATGATACATTATTAAAATTGAAACTAAATTTTGTGATTGATAATGATTGTATTACCCTCCGTGTCCACCTATAACAGAAATCATACGGTTTTATTCACAACGCTATTCATTAAGCAGTAATTTAACTACATAATATGTTTAAAAATTTCATACCGTTTCCACCCTTTCCTCCTGTTTACGTCAAAAATAAAAATAAAAGCATTTTAGAAAATCAAAATTATATTTCCATTTTCATTCTAAAAAGCTTCTACCATTGTAATCTTAAGAATACGACTGACTTGGCTTAATAGTATACCTTGTATGTGCGTGTTCACAACAATGATCTTCCCTTTACCCCCTCCTTTATACTTTGTCGCAAAAACACACGCTGGAATGCACAGAACAAAGAGCAGAAACACGTGAATCTGTAGACAGAACAAACAAACATAAGCTACAGAACAGCGTACACACGAACTCTCACGAAAACCGGTGGACACTTACTCTCATTTTATTAAAAAATAAGTTTGCGACAACCCGTCAAAGTGTCAAAAAATGTGATTTTACGAGCTATCCTTCGAGTCAACTAACAAGAGTCTTACATTTTCGGACTTATATATAATCTTCCTGTCATTCAGTTGGGTTACCAATGGATGGAATGCGTGTTTACAAAGTAGATCATGAATGCATGCTTGTTATAGCAAATTTGATAATTTACAAGTGT
Organism: Entomobrya proxima; assembly: GCA_029691765.1. Taxonomy (NCBI): domain Eukaryota; kingdom Metazoa; phylum Arthropoda; class Collembola; order Entomobryomorpha; family Entomobryidae; genus Entomobrya; species Entomobrya proxima. The sequence goes on along the minus strand of CM056170.1, from coordinate 9,840,929 downwards.
TTTCAGCTTCCTATGCTGTTTCTAGAAAAAAAACCTACATACTTGCAAACCATCACAACTTTCCCTTTTTTCCATGAAACGAAACAAGGAACAACTTTATTTGCCCCATTTAACGAAAATGTCGCAATAAACAAATTGGGGCTTCAGGCTACCTTATTTAGCATGCAAAACCGACAAATACTCGCGACCTTTTAATTTCATAGGTTTTTAGTGCTATTCAATTTAGAAATAGGTGAGTCAGGAAATCAGGAAGCAAAGTGCTTAATACTTGTTATACACCAGAGTAGGAAGAACCATAGCTTTCGAGATCTTTTATATGCCTGTTTCAATATTTGAATTTTGGTACAAAAAACTTCTTCCTTTGTTATTTTCGCAGTGTCATCTCCCCATGAAATGTGTGCAAATTTATACTTGTGTGTGCATGATAGCTTTTCTGTCTCGTTATACTGACTAAATAGTCTTGTTTGTCAAAGGAAGTTATATATCTTGAAACTGTCTCCATTTTATTTGCACAACATCTTGTTTGACTCTCAATCATTCTGATCAATGTTCTTTTAGATTGCATTCTAACATGACGTCTGTAACTCGCTGTGGATTTCAAATCACATTTTGTAATTTATTAAGAAACATTCTGGGAATTTCTGTTACTCTTGTGAATCTAGATTTAATTAAATTTTTGTGGCAAAATGTGTAGCATTTTTATCGTGTCCATCGGGAGTGTATTTGGTGCGAATGTATCGTTTCAATTTCATTTTAGTGCACGTGGAACGATGGTACATTTTGTGGATTGGCACATGCTCGAGTTTCATGAACTCATGAAAACATCTTTTTCAAAACTCCTGTTTTATATGCAGTTCATTACACTAGTCATTACGAGAAAATTCATATTATGCTTTCGTCATATTCATTCATATAGACACACGATATTTTTGCATGCTTCTCAAACACCCAGTACAACTTCTCTCCCAAAATCACAAAAGAATCTATTCGAATGCCCTAGAGAACCCATAACACTGAATGCCACTGAATATTGCACAACTTCCCAAAAACTCTACAAAACCAACAGAAGAAAATGGGACACCCCACGACAATATTCAACCTAGCTTTTCCAAATATAAAGCCAGAATCCTTCAGCTGGGCTTGGGCTTTTACACAACGTGTTATGCACAAAAGCCACAATAAAGCTCTAAGAACACAATGGAGCGTCTTCAAGACGTGTGCATGATAGCGAACAACCCGAAACTAAGCGTTTATCATTATCATGGAAATGTTGCATTTTCCCAAAATGAGAATTCAGCAAAGGCATAAAGACAGGCATGTTCTCTGTGTGTACCCATGCTCACACCATCGTTTGCTCCACTTCTTTCCTAACGCTTTTTTTCTGTTATAGACCTTCGCCTTGGCCTGTCGCTTACTGAGCGTTGGTGTTGGGGAATATGGGGAAAAAACTTACATGCATGTACATACCCGGGTAAAAAGATACTCGTTCTCTCGGAGTGATTATTAAACTCACCGAATCTTGCTCTTCCCCGATAGTATTACGTTGCACTGCAAACTGTGCGCTGCTGTGCTGCTTACGTCTCCGCGACCAGCAACAACGTGTGCACACGGAGAGAACTGACTCTCAATAAAATATTCTTCCTTCACTTTTTCTCGCCGTTCTCGTTTTCACTCCAACTTCCTTTCATTCGGCCTCTATCGTTCACACACAACACTCTTGTTGTTTCCAATTGCCCTTACAGCTGCAACACACGCTGGTCGCTTCTACCACTCGAAATTGTACACGAAATATCGTGACACCTCTGCAAGATATACAGAAAATCCCTTTCTGAAAACGCTTACCCAGCAGCGACGAGCCAAACCACAAACGGGACAAGAGGCAGCGGACGTGGACGAGCACCAGTCCTTTTAAAACGTTTGACGTAATTTATACTCCTTTTTCTTCGTTTCCTCTTTCTTTTTTGTGCCAAATTATTTTTGTAAACAACCCGCCCCACTACTCAAGGTTCTTCAACGAATAATTATTTTTTATCGTCATTTTACATATTTCCCTGTTTTCTTGAACAGTTTGCCCAAGTATCGTTATCGTGCTCCGCTATTTTCTCGTGAATTCAAGCCTGTCAACCATTTCATCCAAAACCTCTTTTCGTTGACCCAAGCACCAGTAATTTCTTAAGATGATATTCCACATTCCATTATTTATAGTGCAATTAAATAACAAATGCCTAGCATAACGTGTCGGCGAGAAAGAGAATATACATCCTAGTCCCATTCCCTTTGTCGCGTTTACTCAGGTTACCACTTTAACCAGAACCCACACGTTTACTGCCACTGCAAAAGAATCCTGCAAGTGAAAACTTTGTTACTGAACGCAAAATGTTGTCACTAATAAACACACAGAATAGAGCGTGCAGCTGCCATTACTCAAACATATCTGTCGCGAAAATGGAATCGGCTCGAAAGACACAGAGTAATAACCCAATAACGCCATCAACATCAATATTAACCACAAGCAACGCATTCACATCAAGTGTATATGGTTAACAAGCATCATTTCAAGTATAAAGCTCCGAGTACCTGATCGTTTGTGCCAGAAAGAGAATACCAGCCACACCAAAAAGCCTTTCTCCTCTTTCTTCCAAGCTACTATGTACCTAATATAAAAACCGAGAAACTTGTATCTGGGCTGGCCAACCACCAAAAAAAAAGAGAGAAAAGCGTAACAAGAGCCCACGAACCCTTACTTTCCCTTTTTAACCTTTACGCTCTCTTCCCTTTTTCACTCCAATTACTTTTCCGCAGAGCCGTTCTATAAGCTAACTCGCTTCCCCATCACTTTTCAGTTCCAAAGATATTATCTGTTTTTGGGTAATATCAAATTACCACAACGCCATTACCTCCCAAAGTCCGGAACAAGCTAGCACAAGAGCGAACAGAGTCGTTGAAATTTTATTGCATCACAAAATGACAAGCGGTGATGACGAGAGCAGTCTGTACAACGCAACGACATTTAACTACTCTTCTGCGTCCGTACAGATTCGAAACACGTTTCTGTGAGAAAATGTACTACTAAACAGTTCAGTTGTTCGTGTCAAGTCAAAAAGTATTTTATCGTACAATAACGTTCTCGTGGCATTACAAGAACTTGAGCAGCAGGACGTCATGTGGAAGCACATGTTAGTAGATTGATAGGTCTGCGAATGATTTTCTCCAGACAGCAGGTTTCCAGTAAGTACTTTTTCTGAGTGTCATCATCTGTGTGTTCGTGTGTGACGCTGATTAAATGCCACAATGCGAGCGGCTATTTTGGGTAGTTTAGACGTATAATTAATGTATTGTCAGGATATCTTTAATGTGTGTACACAAAGTTATTAAAGCTTTTTGCAGAAACAAACTACCCGTAGAACAGAGAGAGGCTTATGTATCGCAAAAGAAAACCTATGTAAAATATACCGGATATATGTAGAAGTATTTTGTGTGTGTATTGCAATTGTAGCAAAAAACAATAGACAAGCTTGTAAATCGGCTTTATTTAGGAAACAAACTTGTATAGTGTATCATATTTTGTACAAACGAGAATCTCGTTTGATGATGAATAAAGTATACCGTAATTTGCGTACGTTTTTTAAAACGAGAAAAACCTATGAGTATATAAGCTTATTACTGCATTTTGCTTTCGCTTTTGATATGACGCAAAGCTCTTCTTTCAAAGAGCCCACAAAGTATTATAATTTTGTCCTTGGAACGGAGTTATTCTAGCATCCCTACTTCCAACAATTCCAAAAGTCTCATGATTTTTCAGCTTGTACGAAAAAACCCTTTCACGTAGTAAATTTAGATTGTTGTGGCTGTTGTGACACTACTGGAACAACAAAAGATGATTTTTTACATGCTTTGCTATATTTACTATGCAAATTTTATGCTTTACTGGCTCTCGTAATATTCTTGTGTGTAGTATGACAAATTTGCATATAAGCATTCCATCATGATGCTGTGAAGTATACCCGCATAAACATGTGAATCATCTTATTAGAAAAATACTAGTGCTTCCGTTGCTTCTAGTACAAACATAAAAATCCACAATCCAATAAAAGATGCCCACTGAAAATGATTGTTTATTGTTATTGGGTTAATAGTTGTTACTTTCCCACATTTGCTGGACATTTTATTCAGCAAACCTACAAGCGTGAGTGCTTCTTTTACATTGAACTGCCATCTCAGGTAAATTGCTTTTTTTATGTAAAATATGCAGCCACTCTATTTGTAGTACAAATATACGCTACAAAACAGTTTGCTTTCACCACCAGTGCACACGGACACTCAACAATGACTACAATACCTCATTCAATCACTTGTGTTCACACTGACAGTATGTAAAGACTCGCTTTCTCCAACGGGGAAATGTGCGTCTTGTTTTTATTCACTGGGTTTGGGGTACCAAAAAGAAGCCTTTTGAGTATATATGCTCATCAAAAAGAAAGCTGTGGAACACTTTTTCTGTTCGTTGTTTACGCGCTTAATATACTGGAATGGAGATAGTTGTGAAGTATATAATTGTTTCATCAACTTCTTCATTTTTTATTAAAGCACACACATGAGTGGATATGAAGCTTTACGCATATATGTTTAAAAACCTGTGTCGTAGTAATTTAAAATTCTGTGCACACACCAGGAACTCTAGTAGTCGTAATAATGTCGGATGCTGTTTGCTTGCATAATGTGTAACATGTGCTTTCAATCTTTTATTGCACTTATTATGTTGTAGAAACTGAAACGCAGTAAAATAACGACACAACTTGTTCTGTATTTTCTCATCACTCGCTGCTTTCACTTGTTTTCCAGCAGCACGAATATTTTCTCTAGCCCAACTGAACCAGCAGGCGAGCTGATCCAGGATGACGTATGGTCTCTTCTTATAACCCAAAGCTGTGCCATTTTACTGCTCAACTCATGGATCTTTTAACCCATCTATCTTTGCGTGATCGTCATATATGTGGCATCAAAGGTACATGTTTTTATCCATCCATTTTATACGTAGCTTTGCTAAAACGTACTGTGGTCTTGAAACACTCGGAGACGTTATTCCCATGTTTCTGTGTATACCTGAATATATAAATACTAATGCGTACGTATTGTTATGCTAGAAAGTCGTGAATGTCTCGAGTTCAAGAACGAAAAAGAAATCGTAATGAAATTCTATAAGTACGTGCATAAGTTTCTTTGTTAGTACAATCAATCGATACTTTTGTCAAGCTTCCAGGGCTTTGTACTAGTCAAAGTTGATGGGAAAGTTTTTCTTATGCTCTGACTTTCTCCATAAACACGACAGCTTCCTTGAAATCCTTCACTGGAAATATTGAGTAAGATTCTGCAAATCCCAGTCCAAGTACAAAGTATTCTTTTGAATTGAATGGAAGCTGGGAGGATGTATTATACATACCTAATTGATTTTGTGTTCATTTGCGAACTACTTTTGTACTATTTTTGTTAATAAGTCCGGGTTACTTTTATCATGAGTTCTGTAGAACTTTTTTTTTAACTTTTTCCCAATGGACAAGCAGTTCAGTTGAATTTTTTGCTGAATGTCATGTTTAATCTACGTTTCCACTCCATTTCTAGATATGGATTTTGGTACGTGCAAAGCACTTACTATTCGTTACAATAAACGATTGATCCGAAGTATGTGAGCTTTATGGGACGTGATAATGATTAGAAATGAGTTCTACTGGAATAAGCCCGCAAGTAAAAATATCTATGAGTGAAAGCATGTGTAAAGCAGACTTTGTAATAGTTTATACGAGCTCTTAAAACGCATTGGTGCTTTGTTCGTGTAGGCACTACACACAGAATATGGCAAGTTAAGTGAAAGTAAAGTAGAGGATTAGACAACACGGAGCTGTGAACGGAATTTTATAGTCGCTGGTGTATGCATATTTTGGGTGTTTATCGGAGTTTGCATGATCATAAGGAAGCCGAAAGTTTGGTTTCACTATTGCCGACAGGATACACGTATTCATGGTCAATAAACAAAGTGTAATGGTAGTAAAAACTGGGTTGACAAAAAACACGTAGTTTTTGTACCAAAACATGGGGAGCTATTATTGTACTACATTGTACAGATTTTTCTTTCTGATTGTTCATGTGAAACGTAGTTGGAGGTCACAATATTATATAATTTGATTAGAAAAATTGCCGATAAAGTAGAGAGCTTTTATGAGGAATGAACTTTTGCCTTTAGCGGAAATGCATATTTTTTGAGAACGTGTGGGCTTCATCGAGTTACAATAAAGATATTCGTCATTTTATAAACTCACTAGAAGGGTTATGTGCGCAGGTTGTGCATATTCTAGACAGGGAAATTGGGTAGCAGGGCGTTAAGCATCCAAATCTGTGCAAGATTTTGCATTTCAAAACTTTGTGCATCAAATACATCCTTTAGTCATGAAAACTGAACAATCCACGAATAAAACCCTAAAAACATAATTAAAATGACTACTTGAAATAAGAACTTGTTTCAAATCCAAATGTCAAATACACCGCCCTCTCTTATAAGCACAGATATGCAATCAAGATAGAAAATAACTGCGCACATCTATCTTATATTATCATTTCCGAATCTTTTGTGCTTCGATCCTTACTGCGAACTGCTCTTTTTCAGGCAAAATGGAAGTGGAATTGTATGTTGTATCACGGACCATTTCCCTGACTCCTTTTCAATTTAGGAGCCCCTCAGATCTCTTAACTTGTAAAGTACACTTGAGGATAATAAAGGAAAAAGAAAAGACGTCAAGAAATTGCACGATTGTGTTAGAAGAACCGTATTCGTATTACTATTGATTATAGAAAACTAGTAATATAACGTTTAAAAAACATAGACGCATTGTTTTGTCTTCTGGCGAAATAGCATGAGAGCAAGTATAAGAAAACTGGCGAAAACTAGATTCATGGAGAATCGACGATTGATGGTGACATTACTTTCACATGAAGGTTCACGACATAAATTTTCCATTCCCATTTACATCAGTTTCATGTGTGTTCTTAATAATCTCGTCGGGAATTCCATTATCAACGCCTTTATCTTCAGGCGCTTATATTGGCGGAGAAATATTCAAATTATTTTTTGAGATACATATCTAATTGAGGGATTCACAGTTTGGTTTGCTTCAAAGATATCCTGAATCTGGTTTTTGGGTTGGATTGGTAAATGTAAAATGTTTTGGAATTGCGAACATGTTTATTATCGATTTATTGACTTTTGAAGGTTTCAGGAATGTTTTACAGGACATTTAAATGTTTTTATAACGGCAGTACTTTTTGATTTTAAGAAAGATATTCTATGACGTTGTGAGAATTTCAAGTACTATTAATACTTAATAAAATATTAATACTAACATTTCTAAACATGTCAGTGTATTAAGTTAATGACAGTTAGTGTTAAACAACTTAATATCATTTGATCAAATGTTTTATGAAAATTGTTATTTGTACAGCTCTATATACCTGTAGTGGGGTTGACTGAGACTACTTTTACCAACCAAAGTCTACATGTTAAAATCCTGCATTCATGTACCTCTTGTTCAATTTTTAAACAAAGCGTTCTCATAAATGAAAGCTTTTTGTTTACAAGAGCCTAGTTTAATGTTTAATGCTTTCTACGAATCTTTTCTAATTTCCGACTGTCTTTTTTGAGTTTCCTTTTCCACTGTTTTATTAATCAATCAAAAGAACTAATCAACTTTATGTTGTTTAAAAGTTACTTATTTAGGTTATGCGAGTTTTGAACAGTAAAAGCTTAAAATAGATACTTTGGTTAATGGGTACCTAATATAATTAACTCAAAGAACGTCTTTTGTCCACGTCTTGTTGTGTTCTTAGTAATCCATTAGCGATTGCAACACAAGCATGTACGAATTTTATGTTCCAGTTTTTATCTCTTATTTCAAGCTCGCATTTAAATAAAGTCATTTTACCGTTATTGCTGAAGATAACAGCACAGTAGGTTGTCCAAATTTTCTACGAGTCAGTGGTTGAGAGACTTTCAGCTTTCTCACTTGGGTCATTCGGCTATTGTTGTGCAAACAATCGTTTTCATTCACGCGTTACTTAAATTAAGTCACTTATTGCCACCCAAACTGGTGTAAAATTTTAGTGTACTATTGACTCTTGTATATATGAGTCACAGTGGGATTGCATGCATCCTATTCATACTGATTAGTGTTTACTACACAGATTATACCCAAATACGTATGACTAATGAGGATTATCACTGTACCTATTATGGTGTTTGCAAACGCATCAGTTCATCAAATAAATGACTTGAGCCTTGGCTGCTCATTAAATTTCTTCATTGACAGGCTCGTTTATCATTTGAGCTATAGGCTTTGCTATTTCCAAATATTTATTACTATTCTCGGTTGCAAAGGAAAAGTTGACTTCTCCGCCCAGAAACAAATTATTTTGCCCTCTTTTTAGCCAGATTACTTTTTTTCGTGGATGATGTATGCACTATGCACGCTTCGGATTTTTGCGTGTTTTAATCACGAAGTTGTATTGAGAATCAAACAGGGATACAGGCGAATGAGCATGATGGCTACATTATCTTGATTATGTTTGAATCTACACATGTGTATACCAACATTGTGTCTCAATGGCTGTCACAAAAATTACGTCCATTTGATATCGTTTCGGAAGTAAATGAATGAGTGTTTCAAACACACAGGGAAATGACAAATTTAATCAGGTAACACAATTACAAGAGACAGGAACATTTTTCATGCTAAAATTTACGATGTCAAACCTATTGGATTTCCAAATATGCTTATTAAATTAACGGTTTGTCGAGGCCACTGAATAAGTATGATAATCCAAAGTGCATGTTCTTTATGAATGCATAATTCATATCTTTAGCAAACCTGATTTCATGACACACATCGCTATAAAGAATCTGTACAAGGATATCCCATTATATTTTATAATATTTGTATTCCAGACAAGATGGTTGTTCCGATTTCGTCTGTCACTCACTCACCCGTTGCACTCCATTTGGATCTCTAAAAGGAATTAACCATTTCCCTCGGGGAGGAGGATACGCAACCAGTAATATTTCGTCGAACCGTTTTATCTTGTTGAGAAACGACTTATGTTGTTATCAGTATTACGGTTATAAAAAAAGGAATACGCTTTTAATGGTCGCCGGATATCAGGATGGAGTAGTTATCGTAAATATCGGCGGATATAATGGAGAGTTTTAATGTCCATTTAACTACGGGTTTTCGTCACTGCTCACCTCCCTCGCTATATAAAAGCTCAAGACCAGGAAGACAGGCATTTCTAATGCAATACAAGCCACGAACCACTAAAAGTCCCGATAACGCGATTCTGTATTTTTCACACTCTTTGGTTACTTGTGTAAAGAAACCAGGAGAGAGCTCTAGAAGTACTACAAGATTGGAAATTACTGAAAGAGGAAGAAAGATCAGAGCAGATTAGACGAATTGGAAGTACGTTACTTTGATCTCTCGATTCAAAAGACATTTGCGTCACTGCGGCAAGAAGTACCGGGGCATTGTGGTCCTAGCAAGTTGATCGGAACTTAAAAAAGACGGGATAATTTCTGCCAAGTTGGACCAGAGAAAACTCCACATCGAATAACACGCTAACAGCACATGAATAAAGAGAGCACTCACGACTGAGACAAGAAAGCAAAACAAAGGAACAACGGGAATTGACGGAATCGTCGAAAAGTAAGCCAAAAGTAAGTAAAAAAGACAAACACACCCTTGCACTCATCAGCTTTTAGGCTTGTTAATTTGCTTGTTCCACGTTACAAGGTATTTCACTTTCTCCATTATATTCTGTAAAGTTTTTGGCAAGTAGGGAAGCTTCTTCAAAAAGCGTTGAGATCAGCTCTGTAATAACATGAATCGAAATTAGGCAAAGAATTTTTTTTGAAGCGATGTAATATGCAAATTCTGTTTGCACAAGGGAAAGCTCAAGGGTTAATTTTGTATGAACTTGAGCCTATTCATTTGGGTTTTCTGAATAACCACCTAACTCGACTAATTACATTCCTTTGAGTTTTAGGAAATGTTTTAAAATATTTTCAAAGCGTCATTAAAAGTTTTATGAAAAAGAGTAAAAGAACCCGACAGCTTTGCACGGGGCAACGTGAACGATTTACAAAGAACCGTTTTTTTTACGCTTGGTTGTCAGTTGATTGTGTAGAGTGCTTACATTTAACTGTGTAAACAATCATTTTATGAGGAGTTTTAGTGGTCGCGCTATTGTAATTGAAATTTATGTTTATTCTTGGTCGAAATTGTAGATTTACGCGTAGCCTTGTTCTACATGCAATAAACTGGAGTTTGAAACCACTACTTTCAGTATTTGCAAGGAGAGTGCACTGGTCACTCTACGTAAAGCTAGAGACAAACAGAACTCTAGGGTCTCTGGAAAAATAAAGCATATCAGTGTGTTTGATGAACGTGGTCAAACCGATGTGTTGCCTAAAGGAGTGGACCAAAGTGTCTTTATTGCTTTTGATACACTTGATGGTTTGTATACACTCGTATTGTGGCAATAATAGGAAATAAACAAATTCGCTAATCAGAGTCACCAGAAGCAATAAACCACATACGTGCACGACTATTCAGTCAAGCATAGGCTTTTGCAGAGCAATGAAGCGTTTTTCTTGAAATAAAGAAGAGTGAGTGTATTATTAGAGGTTTTCCTACTTGCAAAGCCAAGTTATATCATAGTGTCGCTGATTTGTGAACAGTACGGTCGTGACATCTAAAAATGTTTCATGTTGCACAGCATGCATCTGCTACGGTTGCTTACACTTCGACAAATCTTGTTGCATTTTATAGCGTAACGATCATGCTACTCCCAAAAAAATGTATTAAAAAGTTGGGTGATAGGTTCATCCTTCGTATTAGTGTGATGTGTATTCACATTGAAATTAATCGCGTACTTTTGTAGTGAATGACTGATAAATAGAAGCTCATGAGTGTGTTGCGCTATGCAATATACACGGGCTCATTAATGAACTATTGAAAGTAGCAAAAATGGATTTTTTGCAATTCACTTAAGCCCACATGCTTACGTAAATATACGCTTAGCAGATTAGAATCGCACAGTATGTAAATGCAATATGCATATCAAGTACAAAAATTATACGGTTCTTGCGCATCCTTCGGTTAATTCAAGTTTAATGGTGCCCGGTCGCATCTTTCAAGAGGGCATGAAACTTTCATTGTTTCATTATATCGAGTGATAATGCATATTCACACGTGGTCGTGTTTCAGTTGACCGTGTTAAATAGTTATTGTAATTTATATGCGCGTCCATCGTGTTATGATAAAATATTATGCTTTTTTAAACGTTATGAAACGCTAGTTCACGCCTTAAGCTCATTGAATATGTAATCATGAAATGTATCATCATTAATGTACAGGGAGCGGACGAACCGACCACATTTCAGTTGTCAATAAACAAGTAGTTTAACTATGATAGTTAATATGTAGGATACACGAGGCTCTCATGAACACATTGGTCATTGTACAGCGTACACACTCTTTTATTCCTATTGTAAGCACAAAGACGCGCATTTAAATGCTACAAACTGATAGAAGAGATATAGACCTTCGTATGAGTAACACTGTTGCGTTTATTGTGAGCACGTTTAAACGCATTATTTGAATATGTAGCGAGGAAGCGCCCATGCAGTTTAGTAACTTTAACACAGTTGTGGTAATAAGAAGAGTTGTGTGTGAAAAAGAGAAAGATAGAGATGTATTGCCATTGTTGAGTTGTGTGTGCTGGGTTGTTCATGTGAGCGACTTTAACTAAGTTACAAAGTAGCTTCCAGCAGCCAGTCAATCCTCAACTTGCTAGCTGACAACTACTTTCCTTTAGAGGACGATAACAGAATCATTTTTCTGGGGCGAAAAGTAAGTATAAACCGCTATACATCTTATCAATGAAGTGAGATAAAAGAATAAGACCATGATATTGTGGTGAAGGGTCCAGTTAGCTTTTATAAATGACAGAAAAATCGAGTTTGTTCACTCCTACCTTGTGTATGCGTCACTAAAGAAGAGCACAAGTGACTCATTCTGTTCAGGTCGTTTAATGACAAGTTTCCAGGTTATTAGGCAGGGCCCGTCCCTTTTCTGACATTGTGCTAACGTTACGATTCTATATACGCACAAGTATCGTTGATTGACGTTACGAAAAAGTCTTAGCATCGTGTTGACTTGTTGTCAGTTTGGGGCATTGTAAGACAGGTAAAGTATAGGAACGGGATAGGCTTTAATAACCTCATGTTTGCAATGAAGCAGACAATTAAAGTTCATGGGAACGTTTTTTGGCAACACATTCATTAGATTTCAAGTGTTTGATGCTCACATGTCGGATATCAGTTGCATACCAAAAGATAAAAAACCGTGATATGTATTATCGTGCGTGTACCTACTTCCAAAGCCAAAAACCAGTAGCATGTAGTAACGCAATTTTCCCATGTTTTCTCTTCCACGTAGTGTGTATTCACATGTGAATAAACAACAGGAAATTAAATGTTGCAATACATATATTTATCGTTACATTTTTATTCTGTGTGAACTTTCAAGGTGGACTAGCGAAACGGATCTCGGAAGCGATCACATTTGAAAATCCCATCAGTGGAGGCAGTCGCAACTTACACCTAGCGTGGATCTGTGGAAAAAAAGCTAAAAAGAACTCTCGATATAGAGCCACGGGCAATACAAAGCTCAAAAATCTAAATACTACCGCTCAGCGAAAACGTAACCTCATCTTGCGTAGTTTTTTGTTTCCTCCTTTTTACTCTTTCATTTGACGTCAGCTCTCATTTGGGATTCCTTTGCGTTTTTTGAATCATGTGCGACTGGGGATACTGTAGCCACAACGGTAAGTGAACGCACACATTTATTCTGTCATTAGGATTTTTCTTGCAAGCTTGTCGGAAACAAAAAGTTTTTTTTTCCTCGTGCTATCATTTTTCTCCATCCAAAACAATATGCCTCAAACCGCAAGAAATAATAGCGCACGTACGTAACTCACGTTTTTTAACTCACTGGAAAAGTGAAAATTTAGTATAAAATAATGGTGGCTCCAATTTGCTTACACAACAGTAACGTAACTGTACTCGGGAGACTTTTGTGATAAAAAGTTTGCATTTTTTGTAAGGGAAGATAATAGGATCGTTTGCGTAGGTAAAACCACCCTAGAACATCCGAAATTTTGTAGAACATACCAACGTTCTTATAGTACACGTACGTGGTGGTGGGATTTCATGTTTCCTTTCGCACAAATCGGATTTCCTCATTCTTTCCTTGAGGATCCTCATGTACACTTGGTTATTTTCGTGGAACATGCTTATATGAAAAAATTCTGACTAAACCCAAACTACGTCAACATCAGTGAAGCTAGAATGTGAGCGAAAATTTATTAGAGTTTAGGGAAAGCGCGGACCCTTTTAATGTGCAAAATGCTTTTCTAAAGGCTTTTCCCGTCATGAAATACTTCCTCAATTTATTATGTCACGAAAAATTACATATAAACTTGTACTTCCTCTCATGCTTTTGCATGTGCCAGAAGCATTTTTTCTTGGAAAATTGAAACTTTTTTTTTTCGCTTTCAAGTAAGCTTATCACTCAAAATCATGAAGGATGGAGGGAACAGCAGAGAATACTGACAGTAGAGTTTCTAAATGGATGCGGGTGTTGATGGGTGTAATAAAAGCAGTTGCGAAAATGATATGATGATGAACTGAGGGAAAAGAGTGCTCAAGGGAATATCATGATTGTTTCACAAACACGTAATATCGCGTATTTGCGTACAAATCCATGTAGGTGGTTTCCGTTTTTAGACTGAGTTTAACTCTGCCAGCTTGTCATTTGTCGCCATCAACACTTGTGCATTGATATGCAGAACATTTTTAGCAACCTATTAGCATGTTCATTGGGTAATGTGACATCGTTTTCTGGTATTAATGTTGGCTGTTGCATTGATGAGGCAGATGGGTTTCACGGCTTATTGGCCTTAAAAGACATTGTGTGGAGGGTTTTGTTGAAAATGCACGTGTATTTTGATACTTTGTGATTTTTATTCCAAATTGCATTGGAATTTTTGCAAGTCTGCGTATTCTGATTGCTACTGGCTCCATTATGCTTCTTTAAAACCTAGTCTCCTGGCACAGTTATGTAATCGTTGAAGTTTGTTCTGCCAACACAAATGAAACTTTGTTTGCACTCACAAAGCTTAATGGTGTTGAGATGAAAAACTCTTTTTGAAGTGTATCTAGCTCTCATAACCTATTCACTTGTCCATTTGTAAAGAATTTATATTTCGGCAAATATTTCTTTTTTACAGAATCATGTCTACTATTCGTTTAAAGAGTTGGTGTGGGTTATGAAAGTAAACATCGACTTCAAGTTGTAAGCAGCATGTTCAAAAATAATGATTAGATTGCGCACAATTCAAGAAAAAACCAGCACAATTATTACAACTTATCATCATAAACTAACTCATTTTACAATTCTGCTTTTGAAGTAATCGATTTATCATCATCTTGTAAATTGAAAATTTTCATGCCAGATAGTTTCGGTTCAAGCCCACCAATGATGTGATAACAAGTAAATTATTGCCACAATACCTAAGTATATTTGTACATTTATCACTGCTGTGCATCATTTCACAAGAGGCCTACTCACTCAAATTAGTTTGCAACTCCCACAAGAAACATGAGACTAGTCAACTATATTTTTAGTGAGAATGTGCGGGTCAAACAAATGTAAGAGTTAACGAGCAAGGTTAAGTGAAGCGAATGATAAATGGAAAAATGACCAGAGCGCATAATCTAAAACCCAATCTCTGGTATCAAATTCTTTGACATTTTATCATTTTAAAAATTCTGTATTCTGCTTTTGCACACGCTCACGTAGTAAACCAATCTTTTTGGCAATGAATGGAAAATGCCACATGTAGTTACATGAATATGAATAAAAGAGGGTTTGTACTCTTGACAAAACCTGAAAACTGAATTTTCTTGCATCCTCGTTATCTCTGATTGTGCTTCTTTTCCAGAGAACACGATGTCAATGACGCATTTCGCCTTTTCTTGTGTTACTTTCCAGTCACAAACAAATGGCAAAACCGCATGGTTTTTGTAAAAATTCGAATGCAAATTTGCATTGACATCTTGCTCTTGACAAAGAGAAATCTGCTGGCAAAGGCAAGACAAGCCTCTTCCAATTATGTATTCAAAACTGAAACACAATCGTGTACTTTTCCGAGTTTACTAAAAAATGATTCAAATAACGCAAACCCTCGTGTTAAAAAATCAAATGAGCATGCATGAACATCAACTGGTGCTTTTTGATCTGTGGGCTTGCAACAGACTTCAAAAATGTCATGCTAAATCAAACTTGGTACTTTTTTAATGATATTCGTATTCGACACGAACGCACGTCTTGCAAAGATTTAGAAATCCACTCAACGTCTTCAACCTCTTCAGTAGCAAACAATTCTAATTTTTACACGAGTAATTTGAATATTGCGTTCTTACCAAGTGACGAAAAAAACATTATACTAGTGAATGTAGGCTGCAAATCGTTACTGCACACCATTAAAAGTGTATACTAAATTTTTAAACCTCAAAATTAGCCTTCCATTTTATTGTTTTGTCATTTAGGTTCTACTTATGAGCTTGCGATACCAAATTTTTTAACAGGGTGCAACGTTATTAACAATACGAAGGACAAGCAGAAAATATATGACCTCTTTGTATATAATTAAGCTAACGAATATCCTAGAACGCTTGAGATAATTATAACGCGATTATGCACTCTTCTCAATGCAGCTAGTGTTCATTCAATATTCATATTTTTAATTAATGACGGGCTAAGACAAAGCTGAGAATTATCCCAGATATAATTTTCATTAAATTAAGCATGCGATAATAGCGCCTTATTATCATTTTTTGATTACCAACTGTTTATACGTAGCTTATTTGCAATAAACTATACCCTTGAAGTTATATTAGTAATGGGAAAGATGTTGGAGTGTATTTTTAGCTTTTCCAATCTGTCAAAAATACCAAAGTTTCTTGTAATTGAATAATCTGCAAGTTTCATGATCCGACCCAACCCTCTAGTTTCAAATCATTAATAACAAGCAAAGAAGCAAAAGTTTCCAAATTATATCTACCAGTACCATATACTATTATAGTACTGGCTTATTGTTTCACAAGCCCATTTGGTACTAAAATTACAACTTCCTTTTGGCAGTTTCAAGATCATAAAAATGGAACTGGATTTTACTATTTCTTTTTATAGTCAGCACGTGTTCCCATTGTGCTCTTGCTCATTAGTGCTTGTATAATTTTTCCTTAGGCTGGTTTATTAATTAATGGACCTTAATACTCTCATCCAGCTCATTTTACCAAAGCTAAAGGTAAGGAACATGGGCTTAAATAGGTGATGTTTACTTAACAAAAAGTAACGTAAGAGTGTTATTTGATATGCTCGCGTGGCAAGGGAGACGTTAATATGATACCTGGAGTTTATCCGTGAAGTTCTATATCGCTCTTTATCAAATTTGTACTCATAAGCACATAAGTTTACCTCACACAATGTACCGTATTCACCTCAAATATCAATATTTGCTTTGCTATCGGTGTTAAATCAGTTGAGGAAAATGGATGTTGAATAAAACACACGACAAACTAAATTGAACTCAAGTTACACTTCAAAAGATAAACATCAACCACGCAAATGACTACGTTCTTCAAAGTGAGTACTCATTTTTCTCCAGAAATTACAGGGCTTGTCACTAGCCAAGTCAAACTGCCTACTTTTGTGCACTCTTCAAATTATAGTTTTCTTTGCTTTTGACAACCCTTTCTCGGTCTTTTATTAACAGTGCTTTTCTTGTCAATTTAAACGTAGCGGTTGTGACATTTTGGTTTTTACGGTTATGTGTGTTTGTGTGTCTTTCAATATCTTCAATTACTCTGAATTCCTGATGATTAATAACATGTTGTCGAGTTTTCAAAGCTTATGGGCTAATAGTGTCACAAGAATAGATAATGGAGTGGGCAGGAGGCATCCTTAATAAATTGCATGCAAAACAACAATAGAAATTCTATTTTCCTAATCTACATCAGCTTGAAAATTTTGATAGAGATAGTTTCTGGACAATGCTGACATGAATGGTGGTGATGGTATTATCTTGACATTTACGTAAACCGTGTTTACAGCCTTTTAATTCATAATTATACTTTGTTATTGCACAAAAAAATGCTTTTACTGTCGGCACTTCCACGAGATATTTACGATTATACAGTATCCAATGATTGCTATCTCGGTGAGTCCTGAGTGTATGCAATTACAACACATTAAGATATGTACCATCTTCTATCTTCACTTACGCTCAACAATGACCATGAAAAACTGTTCTAATGTTTATGATTATTTACCTCTTTTCTAGACCTAAAAATAAATGGGAATTGCCATTGCCATAATTCAAACAATGCGTCAGCTCTTAGCCTTTAAATGGCCATGAGCTTCCAAGTTTATATTGGCAAAACGGTATGTGGACAATTGTGTTGCGATTGTGCTTGACCATTCGTCTGCGAAACAATAAACGTTATGACAAAAATGTGCCAGTAGCAATGCCACATGCCATGCATTTAGTACATTAAAGCATTAGCATCCCACTGTCATCTTTCGTGTGTTTGTGGGGGGTAGCACAATTTTTTGACAATGGGGATTTCCCATTAGCGTTGGTTTATGAGCATTCTCGTAATGCAAGTGCAAGGATACGTGTATCAATCAGTAAAGTATTTTACAATGTCGTTAACTTAACGTTTTGTGTAAAACACTGGACATCCATTAAATCGCATTTGAAATAAAACCGTATGCTGGAAAATGTTCTGCAATTTCATCGTTTACCTAACTTGGTCACGAGCTGTATGGGTTATGAGCAAAATGATGAAATCTTCTTTACTGGTCTTTAGAAAAAACTTTTTTATTAATCCCGTCATACTTAATATTGACGCAGGACATTATAATTTATTGAAATAACCATCTGTTCCGTGAATCTTTTAAATAAACCATAAATAACAAACAATTGTTTTCAAATTTATGCTAAAACCCAACCTGAATTTAATACTGGACATACTTGTGTTTAGTTACGAAATGTAATTTTGCAAATGTAACTTTACACAAAAATGGAAACCTATGTAATGCCAAATCGCACCTTCTTCTGGTTGTGTGGTTTGCAATAATGCTTACAAAAGCTTGCAGAAACCTTGCTGACGTTATTGTGCTTTTCATAAACCCATACATCTTCACGTGTGTTGCAAAGTTTAGAAGTTTTGATGGAACTGTTTTGGTGTCGAGTAGCATGAAACTGATTAAATATTTATGAATACTAAAATGACAATGCATGCATTCTTTATGTCCTTTCACTAAATCCCACGTTGTAAATTATATCTAAAATTTACATTTTCTGGTTATTTTGGGTGGAAATTATTTCATGAATTTGTTTATGATAATGGTTGTTATCAATAGTCACAATTTTCTATGCTTTTCTGTGGAATTCCACTAGAGACCTTTGTTAGTGCTCAAGCCTATTTGCAAATATGCTAGTTCAAACCTTTTCCACTGGCAAATTGTGCTATAAACCACACAAAGTTTTGAAAAAGTACGATTCATTCGGAGCAACGCATAAATCTTTATTGATGAGTTGGTAGAGTGCAAAGTGGGATGATTGACACGAAGTGGATACTGATGAGCGTCAATCATTTGTCGCTTGTAATTACAACCTACTATGCGCCTCTCGTTTTCATCACAATGCTAAAAAGACTGTTCTGTTGTTCTACATATAGAAAACACGATAAAATAGGCGATGATTCAAAATACGTAGGAAGGGTTATAATTAAAGAGTAAAGCAGGGAGCCATTTTTTACCAATCGCTTGCCAGTTTGGTTTGCCAGATTTCTTTTGAGCGCACGTTTTTCTCATCCAATTACAAATGAAATGTTCAGATACGAATTCGTAGAACTAATAATATCCGATCCTATCAACATGATTTTCTATTGATTCCCAGGACCTTCAACATGGAATGCCAACTTTCCTTTGGCTAACGGGACTCGCCAATCTCCTATCAACATTACGACTGGATGTTGTGCCTCAGATGATGCGCTCAGAGGGAAGCCCCTCCAATTCACGCTTCCAACAAAGGCTTCTACTATTGTCAACACCGGAGCAGGATGGAAGGTCAATGTGATTCCTGAAGGATCCGGTAAGCTTTTACCTTCAAACGATGCGTGTGATGTGGAAAAAGGCTTTGAACAATTTTTTTCTTTCTAACGGTTAACCGTGTATCTGTTGTAAAGGGAGGGGGAAAATGATTGATTAACCTTAGAGCTGATCTTGACAGGAAGGCATTACTTTACCTACGGGTATTTCATACGAAAGTATAAAGTTATAATAATTTGGTGTAGTCGGAAACTGTTGCCGATATGATAGGTTTGAAGGAAGCTCTGTACTCTTGAGAAAATGACCCGTTATTAGAACACCTTTTTACAACTTTTAGCTTGTTTTGCACGTGTATAGCATTTTATTTGGTTTTTTCTACAGAATAATGTTTCGTCTTGTACACCTTGTTATGAACTTGTACCAACAAACTTGCTAAATCCGAATTAGTTTCATTTTCTCAGTGGTGCATGTTTTTTTGAGGCTATGCCAAACAAACCTACATTCCAGTTCGATGACTGGTGAATAATACATTAGTCTGGCTGCGAGCTATCATAACAAGTGCAGTCAAACATACATGATGATACTAGAATCAAAGCAAAGTTGAACTTGAACCATTATCATTATTATGTCGGAAGCTTGCATCAAAGTTAACAAGCAAACTTTTTTTTCTTGCTTTTTCTTTATCAACTTTGGCTTACGGGTTAATATATGCTTTTTGTATGTATGCATAATGTGATAGGGACTGGCCATACGTGAATTTTTAATTAAATCTGATCTAGTTTTTTCTAAACATGAATCTGATACCAAGAAAGCAGAGATAATTTTATTATCACAACTGTGTGAGCACTCACATTCATTCAAATTAGTTGTACAAACTAGAAAAACCGTGAAAAGATTTTTGTACGTTTTTTCACAATATTGTGATTCTGTACTTTTCTATTCAGTCTTTTTAAAATCTCAGGATGCTAGTTTAAAGATCCCAGGTGTTGTAGAAAGCTTCTGTGCAAATATTTCTCCGCCAAGTAATCCAAACCTAGACGATTTGCAATAAGCAATTTGTATTTTTTAGCACAGTCTACAAAACCAATGCTTAAGTTTCTAAAACATTTTATCTTTTACACGAGGTAAAATTTTATGCGTTTAGTGAGAAGATAATGAAATCTGTCTGAGTACTTGGGTTTAAAAAATGAGAAAAATCACTTACGTGCAATTAGTAAAAACATTTGTTCCAAAAGTTGGGAATTTTCGCTGGCTAGTAAAAATATACAAAATGAGAACACAGGATGTGCATCAAGATTAGCACTTTTATGGGTGTGAAAATCATTGAGGAGCATGTGTTTCTAAAGAACTCCCATCTTTGCAAGTCTTGTAAAATAGTAGAGCAAGAGGAGCAAGTTTTGATTGCTAATTTTGCCGCATGCACTTGTTCTTGATTGCATACTATAAGCTGTCACATTACACATAAAATGCTACGGTTATTTTATCGTTATTTATTGTCAGGTTGGATTTTATATAGATCGGCAAGCGTAAAGGGAAATTTATGTGAACAAATTGTATAGTAAATGGGTACACGGAGTTGCCGGAAGTAAAGTTGTTTGGTTATAGTCACCAAACCATGTTGAGATGACTCATTTTCTGTTCAGAAATTATTTTTTAAACTTTTGCATATATTTTCTAGTCCTGCAAGGTGGGCCTTTATCTGACAAATATCAATTGGTGCAATACCACTGCCATTGGGGTAAGGATTGCTCTTCAGGCTCGGAACACACGGTTGATGGGAACTGCTATCCTGCTGAGGTAAGCAACTTTACGTCATTATCAAGTATCTGCTTTTGTTACGTGTAATCTTTGAAATCTTGTACTCGTGAGCTTTAACTACTTCATAAAAATGATTTGGGAAGTGTCCAAATTAATAAAACAAGAATGCAAACGCCTAAAGTTGATCGATTCTTGTACAAGTGCCATTCATTGAAGTGGGAAGCATCTTGATTTTCGAAAAGTGCTGACGGGGATAAACAATTTATATGGAGCGATGAGTTATATATGCCCATAAAAATGCATAAGGAAATAGAAAACGAAATAAAGCGCTGACTTTAGCATAAAACTAGATATACCAATGCTATAACACTTTGGAGTGCAGTTGCAAATAAAAATTTAATGAAGCGTTTTATGCAGATAATGTTTCAATAAATCTTGGATAAATATTAAAGTGACATAAACACATTTGCACGGTAAAACCATAAAAAGATTTTCCAACACTGTAAAAAAGACAATTATCATGAAACTTGGCTCAAACTTTAAACTAAAAGGTTTGAGTATGTAGAACCTTTACATGACATAGGAGGGAAGAAACAACATACGTTTTGACACAAGTGTTTTTATTCAATGCTCAAAACCAGCTATGCAAACAAATAAAAACAAAATTGATTTTATCGCGATAGATTTACCATTTATAAAATTTAATTAAGTTTTCTGTTTGTGTCACCAGTTAATTGTATTGGCATGCTTTAAATTTTAATCATACGGACCAATTTTCAAAACTTGCTCAATCGTCAGTCCCAATGGCCTATTAACCAGAGAAATACGGTATATGAGTTAGTGCTGTTGCCACACCCTTGTTCTGCAGTTACCAAAAGTTAAAGTCATATCGATACGTTTGGAGTACATCAGCAATTTCTGCAGGGGTTATGATGGGCAATAAATACACGTCCACCTGCAAAAATTATCTGACTACATACAAAGCTAGAAAAATAAACATTTCGCAATTGACCCGATTTCACTTTTGTGGCAATAAACGTTATAAACTACTCTACCATTTTAATGGACAACAAAGCTCAAAAGCTCTTTTAGCTACTTCAGTGATATGCACGCACGTTTTGTTTGAGAGTCTGAGCGCTCTTTTTGTTGACAGACATTTTGACGATTGAGTTCTTTCTCGATGAAAGAACAAATAGCGTAAACATCTAATAAAATGCAGTCCTTTTTCGACAGTTGTAAAGAAAGAGTTATGAGGCTCATGAAAATGATATTCTCCTAAATCTATCACGCTGTCGGGATTCTCAAGTTGGAAAATATGGACTTACATTTCCGTAGCATAACATGATGGATGAAAGGGAAATACCATGATGTTTTGTTGGCCTATTGAAAATTAGCTTATGATTATAAATATTAGTTGCTGAAATGTAAATTTACGGAGCAACCAGCAGGTTTCTTTGAATATGGGCTACGTGATGTACCGATAGTATGAATTTTAGAATTTCGTCAGCGTAGAACAAACCCGCTTTTCTTTCCCTAACGAAGAATCGATCATTTTTAGACCACTCGTGCGGAAGGCGTTATTCATTTCATATATTCTACAAATTAAATATGCATACACGTTGGTTTTAAATATAAACTTTGTGTGGTGTTTTTCGAGTTCTTGCCTGATTAAAAGATACGAGAATGAGAACTCGCAAATGATAATTAATTTTTATCAATCTATTCAATCTGTAATTAAAACTGCTAATTATTTATCTATCGATTCGTTAGCGAGAAATCCAATATCACTCCGTATTCGTAGGTTGGAAAAATCTATACAGTTTTCTCTGCATGTGTTTTCGGATATTGAATATAGAACTTAACATTTATGTGAGAATAATATTTTGTAGCTGGAGTTAAAGGAAAACTGGCAAATAAAATGCTACACTTTTACCTGCTGTTTTGCTTCCAGATTGAAAGCCTCATGTTTTGGGTTATTTATTTCAGATACATTTGGTGCACTGGAACTGTGATAGGTACAGTAGTTTCGAGGAGGCAGCCGATAAGGAAGATGGACTTTGCGTGCTGGGAATATTTTTCAAGGTAAATAGTCAGATCTGTGGAGGGAGATAATAATTTTTCAGAGTATATGTTTGGAATGGGTGAATTCATGGAATTTGGTGTATAAAGAGTGATGAAGCTAGTTGTATATGCATAATTGATGAAATGGTTCCTTATTTTATGTACACACGTTATAAGGTTACAAAATTTGATGTTTTAACTTTCAACATTAAACCTAAATTTTATGCTTTCTATAAAGTTTGGGGAAAATTCTATCATAAGGAAAAGGAAGGTGTATTACGTCAGTCTTAAGTGTAGGGTACCTTTTTATTTCGTACCATTCTCAAATATATCAAATAAACGAGTAGAGTAAATTTTTCCTGGCACTTTTACGTGTGTTACTTGTTATCAAATGAAAACGGAAACAAAGTGCCAGTCCCGTTTCAAGTATCAATGTCAGTGATTGAAAAGTAGCAAACCATTATTTTACGTTTGAAAAAAAACATATCGAGTTTCTTCGAGAGGAAGACCCGTTGTCAAAACGCGTTTTTCACAACACAGTGTTCCTTGGAGCATTTTGTCGATGGGTTTTAGTACACTTATTTGGGCACAGATGAGTTCACCTTTTTGTCTTTTTCTCTAAAGAAATATTTTCGTGGATTTAAGGTTTAGTGGGTATGTTTGGAGGAACATAGAGTCCATTTTCTCGACATTTTAATAGGTTTGCTATTGGAGATGGGTCGTGTTCAAAGAATGCCAAGGGCTTTCGATAGTATTCAGCAAATGAATCATGCCGCATGTCAACAGCAGATACAAAAGAAACACAAAAGCCATACAAAACTTGACTGTCGAAACAAAGTTTTTTTTCTTTCACTAAGTATTTTGCTGAGAAACTTAATTACATTGAGCGCATCTCTGTATTTCAACGAGAAGTTTTCAAGTACTTTTGCGAAGATTCTTGCTACTTTTTTTAACTAGAAAGTTTGAGAATTAGGGAAAGTAGAAGAAACATTTTCGTAATAAAATAGTTTGTCAAAGTTGGAATCATTTAAATAAAGACAGGTTGCAAATATAAGACACTGTGAGCACAAAGATTGCTTTCTCAACTTTCATCAAGAAAATGACCAACTTTCCCCCAGGGTTTTTTCCAAGTGAAAATTGAGATGTAACTTTTTGACGCAATTGCAAACCCGCCATCTTGGCTTTTGTATAAAACGCTTGAAACCAAAGCACTCGTTGAAACTATGCTTTTCCCATTGGAAAACCTGAGATGGGGTAAATTTGATATGCCCAGTATATAAACTGTATACGGAAACATTATACATTTGAATACTAAATGACACTTTTACTTCCGTTAACTTATTTTAGCACGATGGGCAAAATCATTCGTGTGTTCAATTTAATTAAATAATGTCGCAAATTGCTACTACACAGCAAAGAGTGAAAGCTCGTTCTCACAATGCCCCGATCATATTACCTGGTACAGCAACCCACGCAGGCACATATTATGCCACCAGTTTCTCCAATTTCATATAAACTCGACCAAGTTCCGTTTCATGCTTGAATGATCCAGTTCACATAAAACCGTTTTTGTTCCTCTTCAAAAACCCATATTTCTTTACCGAGCGTGGAATATCCAAATGTCTAGACTTTAATCCTTGTGTTTTTCGTAATAAAAGCGTATGGGTTTTACTTTGCAGGTTGGTGCAGAAAATGCAGAGCTGGGAAAAATTGTGGAGCTTCTATCACAGATTCCATACAAAGGGGATTCGGCTGATATTGGCCAGGATGTGGACCCTGCTGCCTTTGTTCCAGGTACATAGTGTTCCTTGAAACCTACATTTTAATGCATAATACAGCAGGATGGGTTACAAGAATAACGTGAGAGTTTGTAGGGTAGCCCACATACCACAGATTATGCTTTTATATCACTCGAGTTATTTCTCATGGGATTTCTTATTAAGGTACTAAGTATATAGTTTTCTAACAGAAGCCTATAAATTTTTTACAAAATACGTGCTCAGGCCCGTTATTGTGTTAATAAACCTTTTCTTTTGGGGATCGAAAAGGAAAATGAACGTGATCAAAAAGAATATCATTTGCTACCTTTGTCCCTGAAAAACAATGCGTATTTTGGATGATGCCTTTTTAAACATGTTTATCAGGCAAACATGGAACACTTTCTTGATTCACAAACAAGCTGGACCTCAACATAGTCTTACGTGATACTATAGGGTGGAGTGAAAGACAGAACCTTACACAAGGTTTATTACTCTGATACTTTGAAAAGCCATTTGATTCAGGCTATTTTTATACGAAATATGCTGATAGGTTTAGTGAGAAATATCTGCCCTTTATTCTCTTTTGTTCAAAGATGAGTGTTATGAGTTTGCTAAACAGAAATGATTTTCCCTGTTTTTTGGAACACTGCCAAGTTCCCTGGCCTTCGTTTTATTGGTAGGGTGTATGACAAGAGGAACAGAATCCTAGTGTGATTCTCACAGAAATAGCACTTTCCCAGAGAAAACTTTTCGTAAAAGTGAAAGTTCTTTGTAGGGCAGTAATTCATTGGATAGCGTGTGTAGATATTTATAAGGGAAAATGAGTGTGGATAAAAGCTGAATCACTTTTTGTCCTTGATCTTTTCACAGCTTGCCGAACCTACTGGACTTATCCTGGATCGCTTACAACACCTCCGTGCTTGGAATCTGTGACTTGGGTTGTATTCAAGGAGCCAGTTGAAGTCTCTGAGGAACAGGTAAAAAGATATGAGCTGAATCTTTGAAAAGTGCAATTTTACGGGAACGTATGAATACGAGAGTAAACAAGCTTTTCTTGTTGACGGGTATTTTTTGATGAACATTTTATTTATGTTTTTTTTCAGATTGCGGCTTTCCGGCAGCTTTTAAGCTATGGGAGATCTGACCCGGAGCCCAGCGATGAGTTCCAGGGAAGGATTTTGGCCAATTTCAGGCCACCATTGAATGTTGGTGAGCGTACTGTAAGGGCTTGCGAGCTATAAAGAATCCCATCAAACGGGAAAGTTTTTCACATTATAACTTTCTCGATGCTTATGATTTGAATTTAGGATACATATTGGTTGCTTAAATTTTTTTGTGTACTTTTTTGCATTTCAATGATTTTTTTGGTTACATTCTCGTTATAGCGGTACCCATTTCCCAGATTCGACAAAACACAAACTTTTTAAATGAATTTTGAACTTTTGAAAAAGATTTTAAACAAGATGAGGGGCAAAATGCCAAGCTTAAAAAATGCTACCTGCAAAACCAAGTATTCAAAAATGTGATTCAGCTTTAAAAAATGATGCTTTTAATTTGCCCTGATGCCAAAAACATGGGAAACGGTTACCCTAATTTTTATGAAAGAGTCTGCAATTTAAAATCAGATCTCGACGGAAAGTATTTTTCAAAAGCTGGAGTAAAAAGGAATAGGTTACTGAGAAGGGTAAAAGCAGCGAGTCAGTTCAACTGACTCAAAAAAATGTAGCAATAAATAGTAACGTAGATAGACAATCAACCGAAAAATATACATACCTGTTACATACCAGCGTATATGTAAACGAATTAGCCATGACTTCGAATTAGATACCTAGATCGTAGACAATCAAGAGCTATCATCATCCGAAGTTTTAAATCATGATACCTAAGCGTATACCAAAAGTAACTGAAAAGCTAGTGATAATCACTGGACAAGCGATTACCTGTAAAAAATTTCATGCTGAAATGATTTGTTAAAATTTAGTAATCACTCGGATATGTGATGTAATGTGATTTCAAATCAAGCGACTATAAAAATTATAATATATCATTAGGAATTATTTTGAGAAAATATATGTTAGAGCAAACTTTGACAACTGACAATATCAATACAATTTAGGTGTAAAATTTGAAGAAACCAGTCCAAACTTTGGAAAGTTCAAGTTGTCCATTTCAAGCGTAGCCCGCTTTGCAAAGAAAAACTTCAATAACTAGCTTTCTTGAAATGAAACTTGCGCTTTTTGTGCTATAGACGGTGTAAATCTTTTATGAAGATTGAAAAAACAGCCTTAACTGATAGCAAATAATTAGGTAATCACGGTTAGAGTACCCTAGCTGATAAATACACGTAATTATATTTAGGAACAATGGGCTTCCACTATTTTTCAGCACGCTATCACGTCAAAGGATTCGTACATTGCTGAGGGGAGATATAAAACGCTCAAAATTCTAAACGAGAATACGCAATGTACTCTGTGGGAAAAGCATCATCGTTATCTACTTTGATGTGATAGCTAATAAAGTTGAAAAATACACACCATCTATTGACACAAAAGAGGTGAATGAATCAGCTTTTAAAGTGTTCATTCTAAACCTGAGGTAGCGAGCTAATACGCAGAGTACTTGTTCTTTTAGTAATACGAGTAGGATCTCTAGTTAAGGTTATAAGAACATATAGGTAGGTGTATTTAAAGAGAATACCCCGTCCTTGGGCTCACTTTTGTAGACAGAGATATTTTGAATTTACCTACTAAATTGAGAGAAAATATGGAGGAATTAGTTTACACATCATATCGAGTTCTTTGGATGATGATTAGGAAGCATCGTAATTTTACGGACTTTGTATATGAAGCCTCTCCAAAACAGAGTGATAACTAGTCGTGTAATTGGAATTCAAATTGGTACGTTAAAATTCTAGCAAATTGAATAGTTCTATGAAAGTCTACTGGTAGGTGTTTTCACTGTGTTGATCGCAGAAAGTTGGCGATATTTGTTCAGTTGGCGAGTTTACGCTGTTAAGAAAAGCACAGGGAGGAGTTTGGGAAGCAATTTGCCAAACCTCCTTGCATGATTTCATATGGTGCCGATTAAGCTATGTTAATGTCGATACATATAAAAAGCTTATAAAATAATTATAAATTCAATGGCGATATTTTTGTAGCAGCCTAAAGAATCGTAGCATAAAACAGACATTTAAACTGGAGAGGTTCAGTTTACGAACGAGAGGAGACCAAAAAAAGGAAACGAAGTAAAAATAAATTGGGTAGTATTTCAAGAAATTCTAGTTTTAATTAGTGGCTTAATTATAAAGAAACAGTAGTAGAGATATATAAATACACGGTTCTACATACACGAGACTGTGACTCCTTGTAACAAAGTATCCTGGTTAAAGGATGCTGAGACGTAGCCTTATTAGCTTAACTATTTTTAGAAACGTATAACCAAAACTGTAGAAATGATTGACAATGTATCATAAATAAACAAGAGAAAAAAATGTGAGTCAAAAGAAATGTAAAAAAATGTTATCAATAAACTATGCAATCAATTAAAGTGCACTTTCTTCATCATCATTTTAAACATCTTTTCTTTCAGTAAAATGACCAAGCGCTCTAAAGCCTGTACCCTTAACTCGATTTCGTCGTCTTTATGGTCTGTTGAGTAGTTATTGGGGCAATTCGAGACGCCGGATTTGGTGTCACTTCTATTATTATACCGATGACGGCAATGAATTTCCCGTATTAAAGAACCATAAGTGGGTTTGGGGTGCACTACAGGAGGTTTATTCCACGCTTGGGAGAATCTACTTTCTGCGTTCCATTCCGGTTTCTTTCCAGTGCAAGAATCGGAACTGACAAGCATAGCCTGTTGTGGAAATTGTCTTTGAATGAAATTTATCACGGTGCTGAGCCTTCTTTCTAGATTTTCAACCTTCAGTACAATTTTTCTTAGTGCATTAGGATCTTCTCCTTTTTCCGTTTTCTTTAGCCTGTCTACTGAAATTCAACGGAAACGGAGAAGGTTTTAACAAAGTCTGTGATGAATTCCAATATATATTTTTGGGCTACCTTCTAAAGAATCTATCGTTTGTACGGCATTGTCCTTTGAGCTTTTACTACTCAGACGTTCAGTAAGTGATTCAATTACTTTCTCCTGGATCTTTATCTTCTCCGATTTTTCTTTTACAATTTTGCACAGATTTGCAATAATTTTACCATGTACGTCGTCAGCTATCGTGGGATCGCTATTAAAACCAAGTTATTTAAAATGTGGATATGTATATGCTTCTGGAAACGCTACGAGCGACATGTACTTTATTACCATTCCTGACTGACGTACACTCCTTGCTGAGCTTGCCTTTCACACTCCCCTGGTCCTTGCTGATTTATTCTAGCGACACGTAGCTTGCCAGATTCTTCCGTCTCATGATAATCCGTATTATGCAACCTTCCACCCGGTACACTCTTAATTTTAGCTGAGTCATTTTCTCGGAGCGATCTTGATTCCTCTGAAGTAGGAGCCTCGCTTTTATTTGCCCCAAAGGATTTTGTGATTTCCGCCCAGCGTTCTGGATTCATTTTTTACTACGAGCGGACATTCATTATTCATTTTTATATTGCATTTTAACTATATAAATGTTTATGGTTATTATGATAATAGAATTCATAAGGGACTAATGTTTCTATGTGCATGCAATAAAAGTGTTTCAAGAAATCCAACCCAGGTTCCAACTTTTCATCTTTATTTCATACTTACATATTGTTAAATACAGAAACGATTAGAAAGCTTTTCAGTATACAACCTTAATGCTATTTGATTCAACAAAGTACAATGAGTACCGGAAAAAACTCTATAGAAGGCCCAGTGTATTATAATTTATTATTGACCCTCCAAAATTAACTTGTATTACAAATCAAAAACAAATAATAAATATGTACGTTAATTACACTTAGGTAGCGGCTTCAGGATTTTTTCGCAATATAACAAATCCTTCCAAGATTGGTGTTAGGGAAATATAGTCATCCGTAGCAAGTTCAGCTCTTTCACCGTGACCAATAAGTACGGGTGTGGTATAGGTTTGGAAGCCAGTAATGGTCTTTGGTTTTCCAGCTACTCCAACAGTATCCAAAGCTTGACCTACACGAACCGATACTGGTAATGGTTTGAGATTTTCATCAAAAGTGGCTAGCATCCTGGGATTCATTGCTGTTGCAAGGCAGTAGAGCATATAATGTGACCGTCCAAGAATAAGGCCTCGGACGTCCAAAAAGGAGAACAAAGTGCTGACTAATCCAGCAACAGCTACCGGGCACAAGAGTTGACGGTCTGAGTGGAATGGGGTTAATCCCAATGTCCCCTTTCCAAGATGAACAAGACCCTGGGCGATACGGACCATGAACAAATTGTTGGAATCCTTGGCATGGTACTGTGACAGTTGACGAAGCATAGCTGCGACTCTTGCATTATTCGTTCCAGCACCAACTATTCCCATTGCGAATATGGAGTTCAAAGCTACTTCTTGGTCAACATCATGCGAGAATTTACTCAAAGTATCCAAAACGGTCAGTCGAGGATTTGAAACGGACAAGAGACCAAGAGCAAGAGGCACGGCACGACGAATTGCTGGCTCACAATATCTGAGAAGATGTCCAAAGGTTCTGAAAGCCATTTCAGTTCCAATATCCTCTCCCATTGCAATGAGTGCGATTCCAAGGGCAGCAACGGATTGTTGGAGGCTTAGGTCTAATGTATCCTTTGACTTGTCTTTGGAATTGCTACCAGATGATGAACTAGTCCCTGCCTTTTCTTTGTCATCGCTCTTCTTATCCTTTGACTTGCTCTCGCGTTTCCGCTTTTCTTCGTCCTTCTTGCTGGAATCGGATGACGACGTTGCTTCGTAATGTTCTGAACAAATATGTAGCAACTTTTGTATCTTCAGTACGTTTCCAGTACCCGCGTACGCACAAACTTCTACCAAAGTCACAGCCATTGACTTGTAGGGCTCAGTTGCTGCTTCCAATGCTTGGATTACAATCTCAGCCTTTTCCTGTTTTCCCAAGTAGCAAAGACCAAGTCCCAGTGCAATAAACCTGGCATGAGTATCCTTTAGTTCTGTATCCGTTCTTTCCAAAACACTTTGCAACAGTGTGGTCGTAACATCATCGTTACATGTTCCAACAGAAACCAGTCCACATGCCAAACAAGCCAATCCAATCACTTCAATGCCGGCGTTGTTATCCAAAATGACCTTGTTTAACAGCTCGATGATGTCTTCACGATTTGTTCCCGCATATGCAAGCCCTAAACCTAAGATTGACCCAATCTTCATGGTGTTGCTATTGTGGGTAACATAATCAGAGAGAAGGGCAAGAGCTGGGTCACACTCAT
Organism: Entomobrya proxima; assembly: GCA_029691765.1. Classification (NCBI taxonomy): domain Eukaryota; kingdom Metazoa; phylum Arthropoda; class Collembola; order Entomobryomorpha; family Entomobryidae; genus Entomobrya; species Entomobrya proxima. The sequence continues at coordinate 9,809,686 of CM056170.1, read as the reverse complement.
TGCGGACTCCACAGTTGACAATACCGCAAGCAAGTAGAGCTCCGGCTTTGATATAATCCTCTGCAGAGTACAAATACTTGTCAATCTGGCCAAGACCACCATCAACATCCCAAAGAAGGATAAGTCCAAGTGATGCTGTGGCGCTAAGCATGCCATGCTCTTTGTTCTTGTAGAGCCACTTATTGCCATCTTCGGTGAGAAGCTTATCACGACCGAATCCAGCGTTGACAAAACCAGAAACGAAGGACGCAGCCAAGTTTTGCCTTGCAGAATCAACCTGGCTTCCAAACGCTTGTCTTGGTCCATCTAAAAAGACAAAATGTACACATGAAAGGAAAATGCTTGGAAAACTAACATACAAAGTTGTAGTAATTAAACTCACCTAAATGCGACTTGTAAACTTCGTCGGGAGTTTTCGGTTCGAGAATATCCAATTCTCTTCCCAACGCCAAAAAGTTGGTATTTAACAAGCTGTTTGTAGTAATGTCCGTCAGTTCTTGGTCATTGGGAATTTCCACATGAATCTGTTGTCTACCAATCATAAAGGCAAGTTGCTTCCTCACGGTTTCATCTGGACAGTCACCGAGGATCTTTTCCACCAGCGTACCATCATTCAACTGCATTGCCACCCGAAGTGCTCTTGCCCACTGCTTGAATCTCAGGAATATGTTAAGTGCAGATTGAAGCAATCGACTATTCTCCGGATCTGGTACGTATGGAACACAACTTGTCATGTATGCACAAACGCGCAGGTGAGAATCCTCATCCACATACTGCTCTAAAAGCTCCAAATGCTCCAGCTCCATCGCCAAATCACAGGCTTCTGCTTCAGCATTGTGGCTCAAATTGTATGGAATGATTTTTTTCGCCAATTCCAACAATTTAGCTCGTCTATCTTCGTCCTTTACTTCCCACCTACACAAACAATGCAAATCGTTTTAACTAAACCCAACATCCATAAAACCAAATTACTACTGATAAGTTCTTATTTAATTCTTACCAATCCTGGGAAATCTCCCCTGCCAAATGACGCACATACTCATGCCCCCATTCCCCAATGTCTCGCTCCAACCCCAACAGCTTATAATTCAAGCAGTCTCTCCCATCACTAATGGTCATCGCCAATACGGAGACAACCTCAGCACAAAACTGCTTCGTTTCTGGATTAGTAATCTTTTCATAAACCTCCTTCAAGGTAGGAAAATGCTTCCTCAAAAACTTTAACGGCTTCGGCACGGACGTCATTGAGGTGGTCGAAGCTTTAATCAAATTACTCATCTGGACCAAGGCCTGCTGATACAAGTCCTGATTCGGCTCCACCAACCGTTCCATAAGCATCTCCAACTCTTCCTGCAACTGCTTATCTTCCTCACTCAAATCCTCAGATTCCGCCCCCTTCTTCGCCTTCGGATCCTCTGGCTTCTTATCATCCTTGGGCCCTCCCAATTCCTCAAGAGGTGGCTTCTTTGTTACATCAGCCATCTTTCACTAAAAGAACCAACAATGCCAAGCTTTTTATCACAAAATCCTATTTAAACAAAACCAATTAACCATTAAATTACTTAACATTTAAAATGTTATCCTACCTTCAACTTATTAAAACACCAAAAAATCAGCTGAAATCTTTCACTCCAGGTTTAACCGATTGACTCTAAATTGCAGAACTCTTTTATTTGACACTTAAATCTTCTGCAAAACTGCAACAAAAACTTATCAATTTAATGTTAACTTTTTAAATGGTGTCGCTTTTAAATATTTAGCAAAACTTTGCAAAAAGCGTCCGAACCTCTGTCGGTAAGCTAAAAATGACAGGAAGATAGGCAAGCGAGATGACTGAACTGAAATGTATTTCTGCTTTGTGCATAGTAAACATGATATGGCGAAAAACCAAAGTTTGAGTTCCCGGCTGCCAAGTACAGCGCTACGGAATCCATTCGGAAGATGTCGCTTGGCACGAATAATAGCGTAGGACGCTTCAGTGACGTTACTTGGCAATTTTGTGCACGGAAACAAAGGCAGAGTAGTGGAGTTTAGCTGTTTGGTAGTTTCTGTGATTAGGATGCTAAATGACAAGATATTATGAAGTGACAAAGTTAAATATTTCAATAAAGCAAGTTTGTTTTATTGAGAGTAGTGCTTATTCAACATGACGTTGATTTTATATAATGTTTTTTGCATTTTACTAGTTTGGTATGTAGTAGGATGGCAAACTGTTACACTTGAACAAAACAATTACAGGCTATTTAGGCATACTACATAATATTTATATAGGTTATGTAGATGTACTATATATACTTTAAAACAAATCTGGAACAAATTGTCTTAATTACTTTAAATATTGAACCACAAGGTATTAGTAAAAAAGTTATTACCAAAAAATGTAAAAAGTCATGATAAGGTTATAGTTGTATCATCTATATAAATGCTTTGAATTATTATGCTTTTATACGCCGCAAATAAAGCAAACAGTAGAGAGAATAAGAATAACATGGAAAATTAGTAGTGGAATTGGGTAACCTAAATTACATTGTCTCATGGTACAAAAAGTTATGTAGCATAAATATTTCGTTCTTTCTATACAGCTTGACTAACTATATATAAGTTTTATAGATTCTTTATATTTTTTGGAATATATTTTGGCTATAAAGGCTGTTCTTATACAGAAATTTTTAATTACATCTAGTGTACATCAGTAATTAACGGTTACTTACAACTAGGCAAATTTTTAACATTTACTGGTTAGTAAAACTTTTGGTAAATTAATCAATTTCTTATATAATTTCATTAGACAAATTCTCAAGCATAATACCAAGAGACTTGTCCGTTGTACATTATCGATTTGCTTTGTACAAAATGCATTAGTTTATTGAGATTTGTTTCAAAACACTGCATCAGTTTAATATCTAAACATTTTACTAACAGCATTCTTAACGGTAAACGTCCTTTTCATAGATATTGGTGCTTTTTTTTATTATAAACGAAAGGCAATTAATCGTATTGTTTTACTACAATTTAACTAATTCAAATGATTTACATTATAACGTAGTGAAACACATTAATCGATGTACAGGTTATACAGTCTGTCTTACGCAGTAAATTTTGATACTACAGAATATTATTAAAAAGCTATACAAACTTAACACTATCAGAAAAACAGTTGAAACATTCTCAAAGATCTAAAAAATACTCTTATCCTCTTGAAAAACCCTTTTTATTGTAAACTTGTGAGCTGAATCGTGGATTTCACGATTTCAATTATTCAGCGTTGTCTTTTGTAAGCGTTCGTCAATTTGTTTAGTCCTTCCACTTCCGTGAAATATTAATGAGCCATTACTATTGAAAACGACGAAGCAGGGAAGGAGAATCTAGTCTTCAGAAAATCCCTTTCTTTTTCGCTTTTTTCCCATCCACGGTCCTAAATTACGGTTTGGGAGAAAATTAAAGCAATCAGAAATCCATCATTTGAGTTTTGCCGAAATTCAAAAGCAATTTAAACACCCTTTCCCTATGTTTCTGTTACAAGATGAGTTAATCAGTAGCCGTGTTGTTTAAGGTACTTGATGTTTTCTATTATGAATATGGGCAAGATTTTCCAACTACGTTAATGCTACAGTGTTCTACCTAAACCATTTCCTAAGAGTTTTTATACTGAAAGCGTAGGTTGCCAAATGTCGGTTTGTTTGAGTTATTTTACCACTAATACTGTTTTCCCAAAACTAAACTAAATCAAGTGTCAAATACCAAAATTAAATAATACTGTTAAATAAGTTATCTAACATTTGTTAATTGTTTATTAGTATGGTAAAGAAACAAAATAAACATGTTCAAGGCTAGAAACCTTGAGATCTAGTGCCTCTATTTCTATGTATTTTATCGTTATTGATCAGCAATTACACAGCAATGCAATGACGAACAAGTAGCCAAAACAAAAGACAAGCGCAAAATAAAATACATTAAAGCGTGAACCGAGATTGTTTGAACGCCCACACCACATCGTCACATACATACAATACACATTAAACACATTATTTTGGTAATTCAGAAATATTTGTACATTTGACAAGTACACTTAAGTTAAGTAGACATTTAAACATTTAAAAAGTACAAACACAGTAATATCATTCAATTTCAATCTGAATTAGTAGCACATTAATATAATGCAATCGTGTTTTGATTGTCATCAATGCGGAGAACGTCATGTCACAAAAAAGCAAAAGAAAACGATCCACGATTCATGACGGTGAACACTCCTGACCCCTAAACGATGTTCTTCGTTTTGGCATCGATTTACTCCTTTTCAAAGTATTTGAGTTTGAGGGTTGATTAGTACTAGTACTACTTGTAGGAGACTTTGGTGGTGACGATTTAGCATCAGAAGTGCTAAGGGAGTCCGAAGATGTGATTACATTCGGATGTAGTTCAACAGAAAATGGAACTAAATTAGCCCTTTGAATAGTCATGCTTCCATCATCCATCTTTCCTACTTCCACCGTTTGTTGGCTCCTTTTGTCTTTATTTTTTCGTTTTTTAACCGTTCTATACTCCAAAAAAAGAAGAGGCATTTGTGCAACCAAATTAACAAAATGGTACTAACTAAAATAAAAAAGAGTTAGTTAATGAAGGCAACGAATGAATGAATGGCTTCAGGAACAATACGTATATCTTAAGCTTAGTAGAGCACAAACTAATAACAATAAAAACTTAGTGTCTGGAACATTTGACATTATAACGAATCTACACGTATACTTCACAAAATTCACACTTGCAATACGCAAAAAGGTTCACTTAAGCTTGATTAGGTAGGTATAATAAAAAGCATTTAACGATGACATTTGCGTTAACAAAAGCGTCTAGTATTAAGAACATTTAAACCTTTCCTGATAATGTCAGAGTAAAAGGTCAACAACTCCCTTGGGAATTGCCTTTCAAGGTTGTAAAGCTTTCAAACTACTTCAGTGCATGGGCTTTCTTTTCATGTAAGAAAATGTGAAGAAAGATGCCTTATCAGATGTGACTACGTGACCTTTAGATTTTAGATAAGTCTTAAAACAATGCAACGATTGTTATGCAGCTAATATATTGAATATATACAGAATTCCTATTTCACAAGAAACGCTTAATCCCAATGATTGTGTTTAGAACTTAACAATGAAACTCGAGATAGCATTCATTTTCAAATGCCAACGATCAGGGTAGCCGCCTTTTTCATTGAGGTTACGTATTACTAAAGCTAGATTAACAATTTATTCGTTTTTATTTTGGTAGGATATTTACAACCACAACAAAAGAAGTGAAAGGTTAAAATATTGTATTCATAAGACGGAAGACATCACAAAGCTAATTAAAGTAAAAGTACAAAGAATGGGTTTCAATGAGAGTTATATTACAGATTCAACGTATTTGTTGAAAGTTCAAGGAATTTAGATGTTAGAGGGAACGAGGAGTTGGCTATCTAATTCTTCCAAAACTTCTTGGGAGACTTTCTGAAAATGGGATCACTATATGTTAATGATTTCGTTCAAAGCTAACAGTCATATAATACACGCAAAAGCTTACATAAAAGTTAAAGCAGAAGATAGAAGATAGAGCAAACCCGGAAACTGATCAATTTGATTATTCATGCTTTGAAAGAAGTACATACAGGAAAGGAAATTATAAAACTCACATAATAGGTTATTGTTTAAATATGAGTTTCGTTACATGCTCTAAAACATACTACGACTAACCACCACCACAAGACTAGACGGAAGAAATAAGAAATATTAAAAGCTAATCATCGCCAGCACCCTCCACCCATTCTTGAAGGTCTTCCAAATCCATGCTAGGAAGGCTCCGTGCAGCATAATTACTTTTGGTAACAGCAAGCATGTCCAATGCAGCAGACGAAGGTTCAATCATTTTGTTCACTCTTGAGTGCAAAGCCCGATGAGCGAATGACAGAAAAATAAGGTTGACAAAATCTATTTACACTCGTATACAGGTAACTTTGCGAGGATACATGTTTAAAGATCATGCAAAAAATCATGAACACTACGGTTTTAAAAAATCTTAAGAAAACGCACAAAAATATAGAATTTTGCAGGCAATACGTAAAACCTCACTGATGAGTCAGGTCTCAGTGGCCACATTCATTTTTCAAAATATAACGATGTCTAAAAGCCCCATGAAGTATTGAGGTTATGGATGAAGATCAAAACGACTATCCCGTATAATTCATATGCACCACATACCTTCGTGTAACAGAATATTTATCGTGCAAACATGCCTCGAGCTTTTCAGGTTCTAAATGATTATGCAAGGAGTACTAAATCTTGGTAATTTTTTACAGTAACAAACTTACTCTTTGCTTAGAGCCTCCAAGTTCCTCCTTCTCAATTCCTCGAATGTAATCCCACTGGCTTGCTCCCACGCAAGCTTTTCAGATTCAAACTGCTTTTTCTTGTCTTCGATATCGTAACGCAGTTTGTCAAGTGTAGATTTCATTTGTTCTTCGCGTCGCTTCAGCTGAAAAATCATTTTACACGGTTCCATAAGCATAGATGTTATATATTATGTTATGGGTCAAACCCGTCAATACTTACATCTCTTTCTGAATCCGTAATCCTTTGTGTTCGCTCCTTAACCTTCAACTCGAACACTTGTTCCATTTCTATCTCCATTTTCTTCATTTTTGCATCATGATTTTTCTTTTCCTCCTCCATTTGAGCCAATGGATTCCTGCAATAGTATTATCAATATTACTGAAAACATGAAAGCGTTGTCATAATCTATGAAACAACTAATGTACAAAAGACAGGTAGCGGAACAGGGTTATTTTTAAAACATTAAGGAGTGTCAGAACAGTATAATGGAAAACATTCAAGCAGATATTTGGCAGGAAAAAGTGTACAATCTCTTTGTATACGACGAGATGATGAATAACGAACAACCAATTGATTAGTATAATCATAACATTCTTGTGAGTTAATTAACGTTTGTATTCCGAAAACTACCTAGATCATACCATGGTCCATACACCATATTTTCTAGTTTAATTTCAATAATAAATGAATTTCCTACAAATAAGATTCAAAATTATGAAGTTTATGTAATTTTCTTACTTCCATTCTCTACAAAAACAGTAACACTTGCAACTTACAAGTACACATTGACATGATAGTCAATGCCATGCAATAGTGATTGCTCTTTAAAAACTTAAATACAGTCTATTTTACAAAATACACTTCAATGTTGTAATACTATAAATGCATAACATTTTGTATCAAAAACTAGGTTGAGCAATCTGTAAACTATTGTGTCAAAAAGTTTCAGTCTAAAAACGAAACTGCGATGCAAAATATTCTTCATTTTAAATCATGCAAATGGCTTCTAATTGTAAAAGGTACTAATTAAATTATTCCTATACTATATTATCAATTTATATGCTTAATGAATGCAGGTGAACGCACTTCAAGAAGGTCAGGTTAAAAGATTTAAGGATATGTTCATGAGCAAGATTTTTAAAGCCATTGCATTCAACAAACACTACTGCAAACTGCATTATCATCAACGATACTTTTTTTGCTATTGCAATTAGCAGAATCTGAGGGATACAAATCAACGGGCATTGCTTTAACGTGCATCTGCTCCTTATGTTAACTTACCAGATTGTAATAAAACAATTAGGAACTCCAGGAGATTGAGCACTACTATCAAATTGAAACAACCAATACAACCCATCACCCATTGATCAGTTAGTTAAATATAAATGTGCTGTACCTTGTTTTGAATCAGTTAGTGGGGTATATTATGGTACATGAGAATTTTTGTGCATGTCGAAAATGTTAATTTAGCACCCCTTATATTATTAACCTTGCTGACGAAAAATGTCCACAAATTGTAGCCCTTTTCAAAAGCCATTAAATACACATAAGCAGCAAGTAAAAACTTACTTATCAAACCCTTTCACAGGTTTTCCATCAGGTCCTAGTCCAGCAAGTTTGCGGCAACGGAAATTCTCATAGTGAACATTGTTGGTAACATCCTTTAGGTCTTGTAAATGCGTACGAACTACCATGTTGCGTAATGCAACAAAGTCACAATGTTCAAGATTCTCAACTAAAAGAACAAATTAATACAGGATTTATAGTAAACTTTTGGTAAGTAAAATGCTTACGGATGCATGAGTTTCTACAAACGTACCGATCACTGTACCCCAAGGATATTTACGGCCACGCAACTTTTTCCCATCAACTTCTAGAACAGTATTTGATCCAACTACTGCAAACGGAACCCTTTCCCTCATCATTTTATTGATTTTGTTTTCTTCTTCGTCATCACAGTCCGGAAACTCGTAGATCTTGATCTTATTCTGGGCAATCTCATTCAATATCTGACGAAATGTACAGTAAAGTCGTTTTTAATTTGAATGCAAACAAAACTTCTTTATGTACCTTTATAGTTTTTTAATCTTCTTTTACTCGCTAACCTGCTTTTTGAAATGGGCACATTCTTCAGGTGTCAACGTGTCCGCCTTGGCGATAACTGGAATTATGTTGACCTTATCATGAAGTTTTTTCATGAGCTCAATATCTAGAGCTTTCATTCCGTGACCCGATGGTGCAACGAAATACAAACAGCAATGAACACGACTATCCAAAACGGCTTTCCTGTTAACTCTTGATTCAGCATTGAGATAATCGTCGTAACGATTTTCAATATAATCTAAGACAGGCTGCCAACTGAAAAGTTAAGTCATATTATAAAACATGTGGGGAATGTGATACTTTTTTTCAGAAATCAAATATACAACGATCTCTTACCATTGGCTATTATCGATACTATCACCAAATCCTGGCGTGTCAACAATGGTGAGGGATAGGTTCACCCCATTTTCTTTCAAAAGAACCTTGCAAGTTTCCACCTATGATTAGAGAAAGCAAAAGTTCTGAAAAATGCACCACTAAACGTAATTTTAAGCACAACAACTTTAAGAGATAGTCTACCTGTACTGTCTTTTTCACCCGACTACTTGGTCCAGGATACTCTGTGGAATAAATGTCGGCCAGAAACATTGAATTAATCAATGTCGATTTTCCAAGGCCAGATTCCCCTGAAAGATTCATAAAATCATTTAATGAATCTAAGCTTTAGACTGCAAAAATAACACTTTTGTGCACAAATTGTGCAGCACAATAAACTTACCAACGACCATTAGGGTGAAGTCAAATCCCTTCTTAACAGCTTTCCTGTAAACTTGATTAGGTAGATTCGCGAATCCAACGTAGCCATCCAATTCCTTCCTCCTTTTGTCCTTTTCTTGCTTTTCCATCTTCATCTTGTTTTCTTTTGATTCTCTTTCTCTGTTATCTTCAATATTTCCGGAAGCTGTATGGTGTGTTCGTATTGTATCAATTTTCCCCGATACAGAGTTTAATTCCTTGGTCGGAATGTTATTGCTACCTCCACCGCTGGTAAGACTAGTCGGTCCACTGCTCGTATTGTTTATGGAAGTTACCAGTGCAGGTGCAGGTGAGGATTCGTTCTTGAAGAATAGCTCTCTTTTGCTCTGTAACTGTAAATGGCAAAACAAAAAATACAAACAAATTTAGAGGTATGGAGCAGCAGGGGTAATAAAATATGAGATTACCAAACTTTGTGCAAGATAGTTAACTCCCTGACATGATGTGGTATGTAAAATACAATATCAATACAACCAAACTATATCATGGGGCAGTCAGCGACACGAGCATAATGGGTCTACAACAATAGGTCTTTTCCCAGCTTTAAATGTCAATAGCTTTCTTTACAACATGACTAAATGTCATAAGCACGACAAAAATGTAAAAGGTGAACGTATTGTTACAAAACACCACATACAGATTTATAGGACGTGCACGCACTTGTGTAGGTTTTGACTTTCTCCGTCGTCACTTTCATGTATGCTACGTACCTACGTAATTTTTGTCACACAAAATATATGAAGCACCGCTGATTTCCTTCCTTCTACTTCTGTCCTGGCTTTTTAAGAGACTGAACCTACACTTTACGTAAATTGAATTAAACTGACAAAGCTTAGTCTCTTTCCATACAGAAACTCATGATAGAACATCCGACCATCGTCACTGCAGACAAACTGTATGAAAATATTTGTGCTTTAACACTTGTCTGGATGCAAAGAATATAAAATTCAAGATTTGATTTACTTCCACTCATATATACATTCCTATTTTAATTAGATATTCATTCATCTTAATTTTGTAGTATCAACTCAGCCAAATTTTTCTTATGTTTATGCTACCAACAACCTTGATTAGACTTTTTTTGCTCGCAGTATAAAAAGCTGTGCGTGCATTATTAATACTTTCATTTCTCTATGAAGGATTGCGTTGTAAGCCACACTATTTTCGTTTCATTCATTCCCGTTTTTTAATTCATGATATGGATCCGTGATGAATGATGCGAATGCTACCAAATACCAAATTAGCAAATGCTATGATGATGAAAAGAACAAAGCGTAGCCTGAATAAAAACCAATAAACTATGCATGCGTTCTTGGTTTCATCGTACGCATTTTTGCAGAGGAAATGTTACGCGATAAATTCAAATGAACCATGATTTCTTTCGAAATTGTGAATCATCTTTCCCTGATGAATTAATGATGATGATGAAAAGTACACAACAGTACATCCAGCAGGGGAAAACTTTCACTTAATCACTCATTGTTCCTCCATCCTCCCGCCTAACGGTAGCGAAGATCGTGTAATGCAGGCAAGAGTAGAATTGCATCTACTCTGTATATGATTTTTTAAGCTGACTTACGTTTTCCATTCCAGGACTAGGACCAGCAGAACCATTTTGTGTTTCATACAGCTTTTGCCTCTGAGCTAAGCGATCAAGACTGGCTAAGCGGTAGTTGCCACTTTTAGCACTACTATAAGAGCCTGCTGCGCCAGTTCCGGTAAGAGAGCTCCCATTGGAATAAACGCCATTGCTAGTAGAGTTTGAGGTAATTCCATTAGTGTTGCCTACGGAGCCATTAGAGATCCCTGTGTTTTGTCCCGGAGTGGCAGAGTACCTTCCTTGAAGGCTACTACTTTTCTGCCTATTACTGTCATCCCATCTGTTCTTATCTATCCCACTTGAGTATCCAGCAAGAAGACTAGTACCACCACCGCTTCCACTACTTCCTCCTCCAGTGTACAATAACGAAGTAGCGGTTGAAGCGCTAGCGCTTGCCAAATTTTGTGGTTGTGGCTGAGACGTGACAACGTTTGAAGTGGATCCACTCATCTTGCTTTCCTCCACTTTACTGCTTGCGTTTGGCTTCTTCTTGTTAAGCGTAAATGATGGCTTATAAATTAGGCCTTTTATCAGTGGAAGCCTTTGTTGATGCTCATTCGATTCTGTGGGTTTCGCAGAAATACCACCCGCGTCCGGTACTGAACTTAACAACTCACGCTTGTTTTCTTTGTCTTCTACCACTTCATTCGAAATATCTCCACTAGATTTCTATAAAGTGATTGATTGTGCTGATCAACATAAAAGTATTTAAAAAAGAGCACTAACACTAAAACATGCACACAGCTAGTTAAACTATAAAAATTTGACAGCTAAGCAAGTACACAAATTATTCATGCCATTTTCATAGCCCAAAAGCACGTCACCCACCAGAATTGCCGTTTCGAGTTTTTATGATGCGGATAAACTTGTACTTGGAGGTTTTCTGAATTGCTAATCATTGATTATGCGTAAATTACACAGTTCCATTCACTTGTGTACGCTTAGAGAGACGCTGCTCGTACAAAGTCAGATTATTGCTCTGTGCCGTCACCACGATTGCGGCACCACTTAACATTGGTTAAACAAAGGAGAAACGTTAATAATCACTGATTTCTTCCTCCACACAACAAACCAGAGCAATAACGAGGCATGTGCTTATTTAATCAACCTCCTCAAAGTCATGAGCTTGTTTAGCTCGTCTAAACAATTTAGAGCTAGAAAAATGCATGGGCTGAATAATGATGAACATTGAATGTTTCAGAAAAGGATCTTAACAATATCACTTATTGTATTATATTTGAATATTACCCACTGGATTGCAAATGCACTGCATAGTTTATGAAGATGAAATCAACAAGAAAAGGCACTGCACTCTTCTTATGCCTTATAACCGCATCTATTCATGAACTTTTCTATTATCACGATAATATGCATATTGCATATAATGCATGCATTATTGAGTTGTCTGTTGTGGTGACTGTCTGTGAATCTTTTTTCCTTACGTGTGGGTAGCGTACAATACGACTGAGAAACTAGAAACTCCAAAAAGTTTCTCCAAAAGGAGCATGTAGGCTTGCATACATTTTTTATACCAACTGCTGAATATATATGAGACAGAGGTACATTCTACATAGAGAAAAAAATCACGACACAATACTGTTAATAAACTGCATGTTCAAAGTTTCACTTGTACTAGGTGGAACCAGAGGAGAACTCCCACTGCACACCAAAGTCCAAAAAAGTACCAGGGAACAGATAAATACGAGTAGAGAGATGTTTCGCTAAACGACAGACATACAACAGACTCTATACTTTACTATCTGTCAAGTCGTCAAGTGCTAAAATTCCTTCCAACAGAATGATCTACACGTACGTACTATAGTTCGTAAAAGTTCCAACAAAATTACGCAGAGAAACTGTGAATGGTCAAATTATTAGTACACTTTTTCTATTCTATGTAGCCTATACTATACGACTTGCCAGTCTACAAAAATGACATAACATTCGTAGTGTCTCACAAATGTTCTCCATTCTTTCGGCGAAATGATTTTTGACAGCCGTGAGTGATATAACCGTTTTTTTCAGCTCAGCGTCAGTGCCAGTCGTCAACAACGAGAGAAAAAATAGAGAAAATGAGCAAGATGTTTTCTAAATATATACAAAAAATTTCAGCCTTTAAGCCATCATCACAAAAAATAGACAAGGATGGAAAATGGATGGATGTGTGTCTGTGCAGAGATGAGAGAGCACTGGAGGCAGCTAGGAAATTTTTCAGCTTTTCCATATGCCCGTTCGTGTCTGGCGTATAATAATACAAGAAATTCGAAACGCCAACATCTGAATGCGAGATATGCTTTTATACTACCCTTTCGAGTTTCTGAGTAGTTTCTCTATTAGAGTCATCAGCAGTTATAAGGTACGCTGTAGTAAGATGGAAACTAAAATTCCCGTTTGAAGCCACCAGGCCAACCTTCTTCCCTGCAGTTAGCTACAGGCAGGCATACGGAGCAGAGGTATTGAACGTCTCCGAAAGCTTTTCTTTCTTTCCCTTTTTCCAGGACATGGTATTACACATGCACATTAAGATTACAAACCGGCTATGTGTTTAATACAAAAACTTGAGTATGCCTCCCCTCCCTAAAACCCGTATTTCTCTTCTTCCCTTCTCATATCGTCGTCCACAGTTTTCTACCCTGACTTTAGCAACTCTCGATTATGTCTGGCAATGTTCGTGCAATGCATAATATTCCCTAAAAAGTACCACGAAACAAAGCACCAAAAGGTGTGTTTATGAAACCGTTGTTCGTGTGCAACGAGTTTTGCTGAGATAGGAATAAACGTAAAGAATGAATATTATTGTTGCAGAGCACCCTAACAGGCTTGTAAAGGATTTTTGTAACGTACACCATTCATACAAAAGTTAGTGGTACGACAAATAGGATCGTTACTTTTTCTGTTTTCCCCGTTTCTTTTCCGTCCGGTTTAGTTCCTTTCCTGATAAAAAAAACTTATCTGTCCAGCCCCTCGCCACAACTCTAATAACGTATTGTGCATGTATTTTCGGTAAGACTAAGGTTTTATCTTACCAAAGGTTTTATGAGTCATATTACCATCACTAACGTGCTCCCAATGCAACTCTATAACAGAATTCAATTCGGTCTATACCACCATATTATTCATGGAAAAGTGAAAGAAATACATGAAAACTATTTTACTACCAAGTTTTCAAGTTGCAGATATTGCACGAACGACTGGGCGAGCATCTCAACAACGAAAAAGTTTCCTTTTAGATGTTCTAGCTCACAAGCACTTCAGAATACCAAATAAAAACGAGTGGTGAATGAAAAGAAAGCTCACGAAATCAGCTTATCACAAAAACACAGCAACTAAAGCCCATGATGGAAAAAACTTTGTGCTTTTTGTCTCTTTGATAGATTGTGTTTCACATCTTTTGTAATGCAAGACAGACAAACAGGAACTGCTTAGCCAAGTCGATTATTGGCAAAGTTTCGGAGAGCTTTTCAAGCAAAAATATTTTCCTTAAAATAAAGTGAAAGTATCTTTTGCATGTCACAAGCTTTGTCCTAATTGAATCACAACCGAGAGCTTCTAGCTTTTAGATTCATCTATGAAATCCTAACTTTTGCTTTGTATGATACTTTTGGGGCATCGTGAACGATCTACAGCTCAGGTCTCAAGAATCGAGAATGCGAATTACACAAACTTTTGTTGGATCGAATGTCTGGTAAACTATCATAGTGCATTAAAAGCATTTATAATGAATCATAACATGATCATCATTATCCTTTTGGTCTTTATACACCGTCCTCATCAATATTGCATTTACCATAATGTAACCTAAACTATTGACTTGTGACTTTTCTATTACCTTTGATTTATCAAACTTTATGCCAGAGAATGCTAGATTTTTACCTCTTTACAAAATGAATATTCGAATATTTTGTTAGACTTACGGCAGGAGACTGTCTGAAAGGCTGAGGTCCAGATCGTAACGACGACATTATGCTTGAGTTTTGAGTTCTGAAAAGACACAAGATAAAATCATGTACTTAATATATTTTCGAAATTATACACTTTCACAAATTAGATTTTATATTTTTGAGGAAAGTTGCTCCTTGCTCCCAATTCCCAATTTAATAAAACAAAGCTACTTACTCTACTTGATAACAACTAGCTAAAGAAAAGTTGCTAGATTTATTACGTGATCTTCATGAATATATTTCTAAAGAATTTTTCTTCAATTCATGAGGAAATATTTATACTATAGGTTATCATTCTCTAGTCCTGTTCTACATCCTAAAAGTTAGGATTCCTAACTTCGCTTTGTTCTAAAAGATATGTTAACACTGATGTCAAAGGCTTTTGTTTCTTATTGTTTTGCTTTACCTTTTACCTATTTTGTCATGTTTTAATATAATGACCGCGAGATTACTTTTACTGGATAATGTCAACCGATAATGGACAGCTCCACAAGCATTGTCTGCTCTGGAGTCTCGAACGATAACGATTAACGATAACATACAAGATAAGACACGAAGAATCAAACAAAATTTGCATTACCTGTAAATGTCAAGGCCAAAAGTAACCGTAAAGAGCACGCGCGTGACTTCTTGATCAGCGATCAGGTACTGATTCCACTTTTAAAAGACACAAGGGTGTGGACCACACAGTTAACAGTCGACTTGTGAAAGGCAAACGTCAGGAACAACGGTATTTGAAAGATACGCAGCGACAACAATCCACGTGTAGTTTAATGTATAACTTGGAAGAACTTATGAAGGCAGCTTATGTCCACGTCCACGTTAAAATTGTACAGTCCAATGTGCAAATCACAAAACAAAAATTGTTCTAAAATCCGTGTAGTTGACGGTGGAAAATGGAAATAGAAATTGTTTCCCTCTCTTGCTCACGACACAACAATGGATTGCTACAAATAGTCGAGGGAAAAATGGCAAGAACGGAAATCTTTGTAGGAATTTCAAAACAGCTAAAAGGGTTTATAAAAAATCCACCGTGACGCTTGAACACATGCTCAGGGCTCAGGTCATAAACCGGAGATCATTTCAAGTTCAAGGTGTGCGCTTGACAATGACATAAGTTCAAATTGGAAGTGTTCAGGGAACTGAACAGTTTTTACACTAATTCACGACTCACGTCGGTTACTCCGAATTTGTGCATGGGCAGTTTTGAAAGTTGTCTTTATTTGGAGCATGGCAGTTTAATGTCAGTTTAGGTATTTTGTGCGTGAGTAAAGTGCATTTTTAATTATGTTGGCACTTGCATGACATTAATTTTGTACTGCTGAGTTAACTCAGCTGTTCGTATGTGTTTATTGACCTGAGCTGTTTTATTATTATCAAATGACAACAGTAATGTAGATTTCACCGTCACGCAAGCGAACATGTCAAGTTCACAACATTCGTACAAAAGATGAACTTTGCAGCTATATATTTTAATGTTTAATTATATTTATGTAGTTTGATTTAAATGAGTGATGTCTGGTGTAGTTTATTTGGCAGAATTTACACAGGAACAACAAACAGCCAAGCCTTGTTCATCTTTTTTGTCCAGTGTGATTGAAAGAAAGGATTGTCCAACATGAGAGCCAAAAAATCATCTGCTGAAAGTTCTGGCTTACTATGGCCCAGCCCAATTTGGTACTTGTGCATGGAACCGGACGGCAGCTCAAAAAAGTGGATCTCCAGGATGCATTTGTTATATGAAATCAAGCTGGCAGGATAGATGTTTAAAATGGAAAATTGTAATGGAATGGACAAATTACTGCGATTGTTTATGGCGGTTGCAGTTATAAATTGAATATTAAAAAACTTGGATTCGTTATAAAAACATCATTTGTTGAGGTTTTCAACCCAGTTAGGTGCATACGTTGTACATATTTTAAGTTTTAAGAGAAATCTCATGTCGCATTAAACATTAAAATTTATCTTTATGATACATGAAAATACTATCATTTTTAGTTTGTAAAACTACGATTCAAATCTATCATTGATTATTCAACTAAATCATGCATGTCAGATTCGAGCTGGAGAGTTGTCGCAAAAGTACTTCAAATACCTATCCGAATTCAACAAGGGTTGGTTTTTTGCTGGCGAAAAGAATTCCAAAAAAAAGCTTTTTGTCATCATGAATGAGTAAAGAATGTGCTTTTTGATGTTACGTTACATGTTACTTGGTGCATATAAAGAAGTTACATGTTGGCAATTGCCTACTAAATGAATAACTAACCACAAACATCGAGCATAAACTAAACTTCCCAAAATTAACATTTTACAAGATAGTAAAAAATGTACACATTCGCAGATCCAAGAGCCGTGTGGATAGGGATGTGGGAGGATAAAAAGCATCCGTCGTTATTTGCCGCCTCTGAAAATGTGAACGGAAGTAGGGTGAATCCCGCTGAGAAGTATGAGCATGAAGTATGCACACAAAAGTAAACAATTTTCTTGTTGAGCGTATCAACTCCTTTTGATCTTTGTTCGCTTTTGGTAAACACGTTTTTTAATGCGCTTTAGTATACAGGTAGCATAACCAGGTACCAGATAACATGTATGACATGTACAATGTAAATTGGAATTCCTAGAAATCTTAAAACAATCATAAAACATTCGTGAATTCATATGAATTAACAATGTACGAGTATATGGGACTTTGAAATACTAGTCTAAATCTATAAAACAAAACAAATACACTAAAAATTCTACTTGAAACAATTAATAAATTAACTTATGAATCAATTAGCTATACATAAGTAATATGAAATCTAGTGATTCGACATAGCTTACAAATTTTTCCGTTTTCAAGAAAAATTAGTAAGCAAACTTTGCTTTCAAATTGTCGTCAAACGAATATTGCTGTTGCAAACTTCATTTGGCAGTCTATATGGATAGTTTCTCGAGATGGATGGATAGTCATCCATTATACATCGAGAAAAAACCTTCATAATTGAAACTTAGTTTAAAAAACACTTTTACTTCGATGCTTGCACACGTTTTCCAGCGATTTTGTTCATGGCATCTAGTAGTTTCATTCCAAATGATGTTCGAGGCGTTGTTGCAGCGTATGCTTTGGAATCGTCAGTAGTGGGCTGTAATGAAGTAGTAGTATGATATTCAATAGAGACGGACGGTTGCTCGATGTCATTGATTTTGTATGGAGTGTTGGTGACATCCGTTTGACCTTCCTGATTATCTGTAGATTGGAAATACACAACGGTTGGTGTTGGTGACTTGGGGCTTTCGGGTGTAATGCTGGTCGTAGGATGGGATGCAATTGCATTTGTACTGGCACCAGAAATCGTTGTTTCCAAATTATTCGGGTTTATTCCCATTCCTTTCAGAATGATGGAATAAGAGGGTGTCTCAATCAAAGGCTGTGGCGTCGTGGATGGAAGCTGGTGGTAGTGATTATTAGATGCGGCGATTGTAAACGTTATATTATCTGGAGGAATGCTTGTCCTTGCAAATGCTTGCTGATGCAGAGGGGCTGGAGGAAGGAACACTGAACTTGGTACTGGCATTTTACCTACGTGTGGGGGTGGTTCTGCGTTATTGTAACTAGACGTGTAGTAGTTATCGTATGTATTGGAAGGGCGTGGTGGAGGTGCTGCATTGTTATAAGATTTGTAAGGGCTGCTGTATGTATTTGATGGAGGTGGTGGTTCAGCATTATTGTACGTGGATGTGTAAAAGTTATCGTAAGTGTTGACTGGAGGATGTGGCGCTGGGCTGTTGTAAACGGGATTCTTTGGTGGGTTAACATAGTTCTTCCATGCTTGACCGTTATTGTACTTGCCCAAAGATGAATAGGTCAAGTCGACGTTTCCACTGTTATCTTTTCCTGGGTATGGAGCTGGTGCTGCTGTAGTTTTCACTGATCCCTTGATAATTTGGATAGCTGCTTTCTTTCCCTTCAACGCAGCGTTAGCTAAAATTCTGATGGTTGCTATTTTCTGGGCTAAATTCTTACTCCTTAGGATTCGAATAAACTTTCTTACAGCTCTCAACTGCAAGTCAATTAGAGCACGCTTCAGTTTGTATTTGGTAACAACGGTGTGCTTGGAAAGGCTAAACACATATTTTGCTAAAGTCATTAAATGAGTGTTTTCCGGTTGTTCTACCGGTTTGCTCCATCCCCATCCACTGTTGCCAGTATGCAAACGGGCCAAACTTTGCAACTTTTCGTTGTTGATTTGCTGTACTCCGCTTTTGTACTGTGATAAAATGGTAATTGGTTTGAAAATGGATTCCCTGACGAGCGATAACTTTCCTCCCGTCTTTGTGTGAAGGAATGTAGGCAAGAAGTGTTCTTTGTTTACGGACCATAAGGCTGTTGCTGTGTTCCAAAGGAGTTCCTGTAGTCCGGGATTGCTAGCTACTTCTTTCTTATTTCTTGGTTGGTTCGGTTCATCAGATTTTTCGCTGCTTTGGTGGCCGTTGTTTTGATTAATGTCGGGTTTCCTTAAAAAAGGATGTTGCTCCGCAGATTTATTTGCACTAACTATATATGGCACAGTTGTGCTGTGAGAACTAGCACTTGATATAAACGGTTGTAGCGGGGAAAGAAAATTTTTGGTTAATTTCCAAAGCGAGAATTGTTCCCCGTTTGAAGTTTGAGTAGGGAACAGACCAAATGATGGGCTCAGCAAAGATATGTCTTGGGGTTTTTGATTATGAGTACCTAAAGGGATAACAATTATTTGTTTCAATCAATTGTTCATGAATGCAATTTTGGGGTAACTTTAGACTAAAAAAATTAAATTCCTCATACATACCATTTTGGATTGGTTCTCCAATGGATGGCATCAATGATGGAACTGTAACTTGACCATCATGGGATATCGTTTCGTCCTTCTCATTCTGAAAACTTTGTACATCTTCAGAAGATTTTTCTGCATAAGCCGTTAAAGATTCTTTGAAACTAAGTCGTCTGCTATCCGCAAACCGAATAGCCAAAATTAATGCTACATAAAGTAATAAATTACTAACAAACTTTAACTGAAACATTTTAGGATGCAGTTTTACTTTTTGCAATCCGACAAACAAAATGCACACAGTAACTTATTCACATAAACAAGCGTCATTGATACATTTTCCAGTTATAAAACTCTATTAAACCGCACAACAGGAATCATGCAGGTAAATCAAGAGCGCTTTTCCATAAATAAAACGCCTAGAATGGCCAACTGTACAATAATGAATAAAATGTTAGCTACTGAAGAATCCTTTCGCAGTGTAAAAGGCTAAAGTGGCCAAACCCAAATCTACTGCAAATAAAAATTGAAAATTTGACGTGCATACATGATACTCCAAAAGTCGGAAGTGAGAAGAAATTCGAATTTGAATCTTAAAGATGAGAGGAAATACCATTGTGCTCCTATTATACCAACTGCTAAAAAAATTAAGCAAGGCGCACCAAGCATCCCTTTATTTTTATCAAGTCCTCAGGAGTCCCTCCGGTTAAACATGAATAGCTTAAGCAAACGTGACCCCACTAACGAATCATCAAACCTAGTCAAGTGCCAACAACCGCATACATGGCTTTTAAATTTAGTATATGGGCAGAAGATTACGTGTTTTTCCATCTCAGCTCAACTTGATTGCAAATTGGATATTGGATACCTCACGTTATGTCATAGGGTTAATAAGAAGCGGAAGGAAGCGGAAGTAAGTATGCATTAATATGTATACCTGTAAATGATTAACAACGAAGACAGTGTACACGAACGTGGATTGCAAGGATTCTACAGACACCAAATTCATAACACCCTGACGCTGTGTCATAATGATAACCCAGAAAAACAGGATTTCGAAGCAGTATACCATGCATCTCTGTTCACATTTTTATTTTTTTTAAATTGTAAATACAAGAAATTATAGGTATACCTATAATCAGTAGGACTGTAGGACTTTTGACGTTTGAATATCCTAATTATTGACCGTTCATCCCCAAGGAATAATATTCATTACGCTTCAAGTGTGTTCAACTCATCACACATTTTTGAGATGAGATTTATGGGTTGTGTGCCCAAATTTTTATTCTTCTTTATTACAGCCATTAGAAAATGCCAATTTGCTGACCAACAAGCTGCACTTTTTCGATGTTTTGCTAAAGTTGTTTGAAATGTGACATGCAACACATTTAAAATCCTTTAGCGTTCAGGACAATTCATTCATTTTGACAATTTGAAGTAGACTAATTGTTCAAGATATATGCTCGGAATTTTTTACGTATTAATTGGTCTAATTCTTTGAGATAGTTGATTGTTTAGTATTATTAACTGTGTCACAATTAAGATGGTAAGGTACACATTTTTAAAAGGAACAACCGATTGTTAAAGGGAAATAGTTTTATAAAACAATCGTTGAATTGTAAACGAGCATTCGTAGTTCATTCATGCCGATGCCGACCACTGATCTTCAGCCAAAATGGGGAAACCTGAGACGGAGAATGATAAAAACCTGGAAGCATCGTTTTGTACATGCCTAATAGCCTGTCATCAGGTGCAATGTGTTCATGTTGTTTGTATTTTGTATTGAAGCAAGGCTGCTATTCTATTTCTCTCCACTGTCTCCACTATCCAGTTCCTCAATCCTACTTTTTTATCGTTCTTGGAACAAAATTTTGCCGGAAGCTGGACTAGTTGATAAATCGAAGACTGTAAGAAATACTGCTTAATTGACAGTACAGGTACTAAATTGACAAGATTTTTGTTCAGATCAATATTCTAAGAAGTAATTCTCCAAATTGTGCGAACACTCGATACTAATTCAAATCACGCGTAAATCTTTCAGGAACTTCAATGATGCCTTTTGACCCTGCGTTACCCGGAGGTTTGAAGAAGGGGATGTTAATGTCATTTGTGACAGGAACGCCTATCCCGATTCCTGAAAGTGATATTGTAAGTCATGTCTTTAATAATTGGAGGACCCGATGATGTCAAGTATCTAATATTAATATCTACTGCTGGTATTGATTGTTAGCTTGGAAGATGCAGGTCTGTGACGGACTTTGAAAAGTTGAACCGGATTGGGGAGGGAACTTACGGAGTCGTTTGTAAGTTGCCCATTATTCATTGAACTCTTCCAAAACCTTCATCAACATAAATTTTGATTATTTTATTCTCTAGATCGAGCTCGTGATTCCAAAACGCAGGAAATCGTTGCCCTTAAGAAGATGAGGATGGAGAAGGAAAAGGATGGTTTTCCCGTCAGTGCTTTGCGTGAGATATCAATACTGCTGAATGTTCGAAACGAGAATGTTGTGACGCTTCGAGAGATTGCTGTGGGCCGCAATTTAGAAAAGTAAGTCATATTCACTTAACCACTCAAACGAACGAGAGGTTTCATCTTGTAAGTCACGGTTGTTTTCTCTGTGGTTATTTCCAGCATTTTCGTGGTAATGGATTACTGTGAGCAAGATCTGGCAAGTTTATTAGACCACATGCAAAGTCCATTTACCGAGTCGCAAATCAAGTGCATTATGATCCAGCTATTCAAAGGATTGCGACATTTGCATAAAAGCTTCATTGTTCATCGGGATTTGAAGGTGTCCAACCTTCTAATGACTGACAAAGGCTGCTTGAAAATCGGTTTGTTAAGTTTCTGATTTGTAACAAATTTATGTACTTATTTGGGATGATTGTCAGTTTTAATTTGGTTCTATTTTATAGCTGATTTTGGCTTGGCAAGGAAGTATGGCCTGCCACTACAACCTATGACTCCTGGAGTGGTGACCTTGTGGTATAGAGCACCCGAACTACTTCTGCATGCTAAAACGCAAACTACTGCACTGGACATGTGGGCAGGAGGTATGTATTCATCATCTTATTCTTATTTTTTAAAGTACTTTTATATAGCCAGAATTTTTAATATTTTACTTTAACCTTCCTAACAGGTTGTATTTTTGGAGAGCTGCTACTTCACAAACCGTTACTCCCAGGAAGATCAGAAATTCATCAATTGGATATGATAATCGATCTACTTGGATCTCCAAGTGATGCTATTTGGCCAGAATTTTCTAGTTTACCTGCTGTTCAAAATATCAATCTAAAACATCAACCGTACAACAACATAAAGGACAAGTTCCCATTATTGAGTGGAGCTGGGCTACGATTACTAAATTTTCTTCTCATGTACGACCCCAAGAAAAGGGCAACCGCAGATGAATGTCTTCAGAGCTCCTATTTTCGGGAGGCACCGCTGCGTAAGTTTTTAAATAATGCAAAAGGATTACAAATTAAATCCAAATCTAGACTATTCTTCCAATTTTGTCTTTCAGCGTGTGATCCCGAACTTATGCCAAGTTTTCCTCAGCATCGTAACATGTGAAAATGAATTCAAATCTCATATTATCGCCAGTTGTAAGATAGATTTCGTGTATTCAAATGTTTTACACTACCAATAATGATCTTTTTTAAAGCGAGAATAAATGTTTAAATATTTTTATTTATTCTTACAAAATGTTGCATATAAACTATTTTATTTAATCACTAATGCATCCGCTGAGCTTACAGATATTCTCGATTACGTCTTGTCTTGTTCGGATCCAAATCCATCAAATGTTTACGCTTTGACTTTCCATATTTACCATAAAACCTGTGTTTAGTTGAATACGTCAGTTTGATTAATTCCTGAATCATCATCCTCTTGCTTTTCTCTCTAAATGCTTCCCGCACCTATGTTGGACAGAAATAAGTAAAAGCTCATGATCATCAATGCCATTTAATAACTTATAATCACAAATAGAAAATCACACTTACTGGAACCAAAGCTTGAACTTTCAAATTTGAGTCAGTCACCGGTGCACTAGTATCTATTGGTTTGGTCATTTCGTACGGAAAAGGAACCTCCGGGTGCCAGCATACATACATGTTATGACGATCGTGTTTGAACACTTGGCCGGACGCCGGCACCTCATCCTTCTTATCCGAACTGTAACATCTCAAACATGTGCTGCTGCTTTCACCTTGCTGAGTGGATCTGTTAAAAGATGAAAGATAAGAAAACTTTAAGCCATTTTGTCACCAAACAGGATCTCATCACGTTTAATGAAAATCACATTGTTACTACCTTGAGATCCGGGATGACTGTAGCATTTTCGGAATGCCAACTCCACGACTATCTCTGAATGGCGACAGATTCCATAACGTTCGCAACATTTTTCACACCAAAGCGCTTACTTAATCAATAGAAACAGTATTTAAATTTAATTATTTCTCCGGGATCGCTTTCCCGATGACAATGTTGGGTGTACAGATCAAGAGCACCATGTGTGTTTTGTTGATGATGCCCATGCTATTCTCTGCTCAGCTCAGGCATCTCTATGTTCTACACTTGCCAACGCTCTCTGCTCTCTGCTCGTGATGTACACGCTCATTCCGTACTTGCTTTCTTTTTCCATATTAACATTGCAATTTTTTGGAACTTTCTCCTGATTGCACCTTTTGCAAAATTGGTTGTGTTAAATTATTCCTTAGTTTTAACATTTGCAGAGAATAGCAAGTCTTTTACTGCTTATTTTTCTGATTTATTTACTCAAAAGTCATAGTCATTGTAAAGAGCCATAACTTTTGCATTCATTTTCGTGTAGCATTTTAAAGATTTTCTCCAAAAGCTTAACTTTTTTCCATGTAGCAAGCATATTCTCAAGTTGAGAATCTCAACAGAATCTTAGATGAGAATGGATAACTACATTTTTAATCAAATTAATACATGATACATGCACAATAGAGTAATTTCGCATTACACATCAAAATAATTTCGCCAAAGCCTTATATCATAACATGAATGATCTGACTGAATGAATGAAAGGTATCCCCGAGAGTTTACTTTACTCTAAAAACGCAATATTATTAAATTCATCATCTCGTAAAAACATTAAAAAGTGTATGCTGTTTTGAAAATACAGGTCTCTGGAATGCTTTGTAGCAAGCGTGCAAAGCAATAGTGAGAAGTTATCATGACTGGATCATAATATGGACGGGCAAAATTCCCAAACAACTTCAGTATATAAGAGCATCAAGCCTTTTAATGAAAAGAACCTTTATATATATTTTCCAATCCTTATAAAAACATGCGACATGACACATTATACAAGACAATCAGGAACTTCTGCGTGTCCTCATAATGTAAGGCATGTTTGCCATCAATGATACAACATATAAAAATTCGTCTGTCCATTTCAGCAGTGTAGACACTTTTTAAAAAGAGGTGGTCATTATAAGAGTTTGTGTTACTGCTGCATGTATTGTGTACAGACACATATAAGGGATCCACGAAAACGATAGTGTACGCATTTTATAAGCAAAAAAATATATGTACACTATACTTCAAAGAGCTTTACGTCTCACGTTACGTGAAAATGAGACGGAATATGATTATAAACCATTTTTATGCTAAAATGTACACTCTAAATCTAACTATCCAACCCATCTACAGCATTGCTTGAATAAGGTACAAAAAATACACAACAATAAAATAACGAAAAGTATAAGAAAACTTTTTTTCTGAATTTTGCTTGCATGATTGCATGTACTATACTCATCTTTCTTATATGAAGAGATATGATTCCGCAAAAGACGAGCATCATGTACGTGTTAAAACTTAATCTTCAATCTTTCCTGTAAGATGAAATTGTCTATTGGCTATATACCTTTTTCTTATTCTTTTTGGGCTCTGCATCTGAAATTTAACACGTAATATTTTAGATAAACACATGATATTATGGCATACAGTACGTGGCTGTATTAGACCTTATATCACCTTATTACAGGGCTTTATAGCTTGAAGTAGGTATATATGTTGGTGCCTACGTAGAAAGCAAAAAAAAGTAATTATTATGTAAGCAAAAGCACACGGCACACACACACCATGGACAGCTTGTTGGATTTTCAATACTCACATCACATATAACATCTAGGCATAACACAACACATTAATAATAACTTACATTACAAATGCATGGAACATTGAACGAAAAACGAATGCATGGATGGATGGATGGCAAAAGATGTCTTTTGTATTAAACCCTTTCTTTACACGTACGTAGAGATGTATACGCAATGCATTTTTTTCTCCTTTTTCTGGTTTACTTGTCCTGTCCTCCTCCAACTCTAGCTTCTTGTATTATTATGAAGGAAGGTAGATCTTGGGAAAAAATGTATCCAGAAAAAAAGGACTAGAGTTGCCCTATTTTTTGTATTAATCCCATTGTTCCTATACAAATATATAGGAAGAGCAAGTTATATATCATTAAAGTTATGATTTCTTTTGGGTAGTTAAAGGTCGTAAAAATGTGGTTTCGTATGAAGGGGAAAAAGGAGCTTTGAACGTAATAAAAATATTTGTCAAAGGAAGGTCGCCAATTGATTCAGCTTTGGAACCTCAACACTACTTAGTGGTCCAGACAAAATAAAAAAAGGTGATGATGATAACCGAAAGTGGCCTTATGGTGCTTGTTAAAATGCTCGACCTTTTATTGGTTGGCTCGATGAAAAATATTATTTTCTGTCAAGTGACACTTGTGCACGTTTGTCACGAGTGTGCTTCATCCTCATTCTGGTTCCTTTTTGCACCAAAAAGTTTTGTTTCTTGCTCAAGTTTTTGCAGGGAAACTGTTTTTCAGTTTTTAGCAATTCATAAAAATGCTTTCATTTTAGTACCATTGTTTGCTCACACTTATTCAATGCAAAAGCGCACACTGATGAGCCAAAAAAACTAAAGAGGTTTATCCATTTTTCAGGACAAGGATGAGCACGAGTACCGAGTGAAAAGTTTCTTCCCATGAGCAATTTGTCACCCAATCCAGCATATATGATGGGTTAACAATTGACACCTAGTCGGAAGGATAAATGAGCCACGTTAACTTTGGTGTACACAATCAATTCAGAGAATTACTTTCCCAAACTACAAACGTATCTTTCTGGGAGTGAAATTTAAAATGCACAGAAACAAGTTGTTGAAAATGTGTGGAAGTGTTTCTGTCTACCATTTACTTTGCTTTCTCCACGCGATGATTACGCAGAAAGTCGAAAATTTCTACTAAAACGGGGACTAAAGGTACAAATAAATTCATCTACTAAAAAGAATAGCATACATTCAAGTATCAGTACTTGATTTTGATGTTTTAAAATAATTGTCTTAAAGGTAGCTTCGTGGCTACTTACATCCCACCATGTCCGCAAACCCGAACAACCCCTCAGCGGGTGGAAGTGGGAGTTGTGGCTCCCAAGGAGGAGCTCCAAAGGGAGACACCCCGGGGGGAAGTGATGCACCCTCACTTTCCTCCACATCATTATCCGAGGAGGTTAAAATGTCCATACGGAATATATCCAGTGAGATAACTATATTCGAAATTAAGACACCACTTCCAGAAAGGACAGTTCCTCCATCAAATACAGGGTCAACAACAATAACGACAATTAATCCGGTTAGAACCACTCCTTCAACCACTCCACATCGCAGTAGCACTCCTCATTCTACCCCGATGATGTCCTCTAGACCATCAAATAGCTTTTTAGGCATGAGCAACTCGCTTCATAACAAGCAAATCCAACTGCAACCGATCTCTCATGGCCTTCAGCAATCACACCCTCATCATCGTCATCATCAGCAACTTAGTAATCGTGTTAGTATAACCCCAGCCATTAGTCAAAGGTCACTTCCTTTAAATAGTAAAGCCCCAATGGGCCAAGCGCAAAGAACAATGGTCCTGAACCATAACCCAAACGCTTCAGTGCGCGTGACCCCTGCTACGTTTTTGAAAAATCGTCCTCTAAATGCCAAGTTTACAATGAGAGGAGTAGGTGGTGGAAAGCCGGTGGTAATGAACTCGAGTGAGCGCAGACCTAGTAGTGATTCGATGGAAATAGACTCAAGACTTCCTTTAGATCCTCTAGCAATGCTAGAAACGCGGATGGTGGAGGGTGATCGTGAAATTAACACAGAAATCAGACATGAAGGACCAAAAATTGAGCACAGGTTTATGAAGCCGTCTGTGACGAATTCCGGTGATGGACTGCAAAGGCTGCATCCCCTCTCATTAAGCAAACCGTCTGTACAACAACAACTGCACCAATCAAACAGAAGGAAGCCAACGCAAGTAGAACTTATTGATTTAAATGAGAACGATGAAGGGGAGAATGCAAATGTGATACAAATGGAGGCGCAGCGTCCACGGACGTCTATGAAAGAAGCTCCTTCGCAGTCTGACTTTTCCAGTATGGATACGACACCTGCTGGACAAGCTGAATCGGTAGGGGTTCAGCAAGGTCCTGCTCCTCCCTCACAACCTGTCACTATGAATGCTGTGGGGAGACCCAGGAGTAAAGGAAAAGTACCTCCGAGGAGAAGAAAGAGAAAGCGACTTTTCACTAGTGGACGTATTGGCAATCAGCAACCGCCATCAGCACCAAAAGTAGCCCCAACCCCTGGAAAACGGGGTGTTGGAAGGCCACCCAACAATCCCAACAATCCCAACAATGCACCCGTCCCGAAAGCTGTACCTATACCCACTACCATTTACCGAACACGCACAGTTGTGAAAGCCAGTCTGGCGGCCACTGCAGGTAAGCACGAGTCACAATTAACACCACATTATGGGAACTTATGTTATGTGTCAGCATCGTTATGATTTCTCTTTGTATGTTTTTTAGTGAAAGCTGCCGAAGCGGCTGCCCTAAAAGAGACTCCATTGTCTGCAATGCATCCACCAAAAATGAAAACCATGAAAGAGGTACTTGCTTCGATTCCCGGTTTCGGGGCTGGAAGGCCTAGAAAACGGCATAATAGAAAGTTGTCTACGGCCGAACAGCTAGAACAAACCAAAAGGGATGGGCAAATTGACTTAGAAACTCCAGGGTCTATACTAACACAAGTTAACTTGAAATCAATCTTGAATAAGACCACATTTTCGTGTCTGCCTCCTCTATATCAATACAAACTGATTCAGCTACTACCTGAGGTTGATGCAATAACAGGACCTGATTCATCAGTAAAGTACGTACATACTAGCTTTGGTAACTCTTTGATTTTGTAGTAAAAGTTTCTAACTGAACCCTGTCAATCATTCACAGACTCAGCAGTTCTGCGCTAACCAACGAGTTTTTTGCGAGGGCATGCGAAGAATGGAAAAGCAAACTTACATCCGGCGAGTTTACTCCTGAGCAGAAACAAAGAAACAAACTGGAAGCAGAGAAGGAGAGATTGAAACTGGATCCGTGGAAGGTATGTACACTTTCAAGTACAAGGTACAATTTTTTGATTTTGCATTAATAAGAAAACATTATGTTCAGGTAAAACATTTTGAACCAATCTGGGGAATAAAGTCCATGCCTCAAACCTCATCCCGAACCTGCAAGCCAACGGAAACTCTAAAGTCAGAGGTGTCTGCAACCGCCACCAGTTCGAGTGACTTGTCAGTAAACCAGCCAGTGCCATTAGAAAAGAAACCAACACTAAGGTCTAACGCACCTTCTCCAAGCGTTTGCAGCCCAGTACCGGAGTACGCTCTTACGCCAGAGGTGAAAGTGGATGCCGATATTACTGATGGCATGGATGTAGAGCTTCCATGCACAAAATCCGATGAAGAGTCGACTGACGTTGAAGAGAAAGATAAAGATGAAGAAGACTCTGATAGCAGTGGTGTTAATGAGAACGATGAGGAAGTGTCCTCGTGTGCAAGAACAATAGAGATCTCTTCAATTAAAAAGATTGTCCCGACGTTGTCTCCATCTTTGCCTTCTGGGAAACGTAGTGGGGACTCTGATAATCCTGACAAGAACGTTACAGTGGCTAAGAAATTAAAGACTTCTGAACCATCAGAGCAATCCGGACAAGGTGTAACAACGGTAGCAGATGCTAAAAGCTCTCAGCTTACCAATACTGTCGCGACTACCCTTTCTACACCAAAAGTTACTGAGAGTATCGCAAGCACCAGTAGCGATTTTAGTCAGTTGCAAAAGAGTGATCTTGGTCTTTCTTTAAAAGACGTGACAATTTGTGAAGTTAAACCAAACTCACACGGGAAGCTTTTCCCTGACGTGTCTGCAACGCTAAACATGGTGGTAAAAGAGGAATCCAAGCCAGAAGGTTCTCCCAAAACATCATCCTCGGTATCAATTTTACCTGTTGTCGATGGAGCAGTCAAAATTGAAACCTCATCCCGTGTCGGTGAAAGTTCTTCGGAAAGTTTGATGAAGGAATTGAATTTCGTTACCCACTCGAGTGACTTGGTAATTATTCCCTGTACATCAGACGCAAAACCGCTGAGTTTAAGTGAAACAAACAAGGTTCTGAACCAAGGGACAAGTGCAGTTGATGCAGGAGGCGCGTTTAAACGTGACGCTACTGGCAAGCCCCTCCACCAACAGAAGATGGAAGCCGACAATAAAGTCCCAACTTCAATTTCCTTGCAAGTTCCATTCTCAGGCAACGCTCCTGTAGCAGTTGGAACCGGTGCAACACTGCTTCCTATTCCTTCTGGAAGCAACGCAGGATCCGTTCAAAAGACTGACCTGAAATCAATGGGTGCAATATGTATTCAAAGTAACAACTCTGTGGTATCCTCCGGACAATTGTCCACCGATAAGCGAGGAGCGCGAACCGATAATAGAGCGGAGATTAAGGACGAGTTACCAGCTTGCTTAATACCCCCTGAAATCAAAAGTATCTTACCACCAAGCCTTACTGTCGTACATTCAGATCCAAATAGAATATTACCCAAAATTAAAGCGGAAGTTAGTGTCAGCACGAGTAAAGTTTCAACTACGGCTACTACTACAACAAGTGCAACAGACAAAATGAATCCTGGAATTACGAGTTCGGGTGCTTTACAACAAAAACCTGCTATACTGACCAACAAGTCCAGTATTCAGCAAACAGTCAGACCGCAAACCACCGTGATATCTAGCACAGCGTCAATTCCGTCCTCTGTAACGTTTACCGGATCATCCATGTCTACCCCGAAACAAATCCTTACACCAAGTAACAAAACTATGAAACCTCCTGTGACAACAACAGCACCAACGCCATTGTCCTTAAACAAGGTGGGGATATCCTCTTCCGGAAGTACCCCAACTATTACAAACGTTTCCAAAAGTCAAGCCAAACCACCTACTACAAACGTGCTGACAAGTACCACAATGCTAACTCCAGACGTCAGTATTAAACCGGCCATACCTCCTCATACGGCAAGCAGTTTGAATTATGCTACTACTCCTCAGCAGATCTCAGCAGGAAAGGCGTCTGGTGTCACTTTGACCATGGTATCCTCACCTTCATCCATGCCATCGACATCATCAACAACTAATATCAAAGGTACTATTTCAATTGACGCAAAAGCCCAAAGTCCGCAAGTGAAGGTGAAAGCAAATGAAAGTGCTACAGTAACCGGTGGAACAAAGCCTGCTCAAACAAAAGGTGCGACGCCTTCTGTAACACCAGTCAGCAAGCAATCTGAATCACAAATAGATACAAGAGGTTCAGGAGTCACCATTTCGGTTGTAACTACCACCACTAGCCAACTCCTGACAAGCACGACCACAACAGCAAAAATGGACAAACCTATTACCACTACGGCGTCTGTTGTTACGCCTAGTACGGCTCCAGCAGCAAAAGATACCGCAAAGAATGAAAAACCTAACGTTACTGACAAATCCAAAAGTGAGCCTAAAACTAGCGTCACAACTGTTGTACCACCAGCAAAACCTGAAATTCAGAATGCAACAGCAACTACCAAACCTTCCCCACAAGTGACCACACAAACTGTAACAACTACTGCACCTAGCACCATTACGACAACAACTGCAGCTTCACAGATTAACACCACGACTAGCACCAATAAATCAGTCACAGTGTCTTCTACCATTGCTCCTGTAACCACTACAGTAGCCACTACAAGTACCGTCACAACCACCTTAAAACCAAAAGAGCCTATTGTTTCCAAACCAGAATCTCATGAAAAGATGGCCAGTAGTTCGTCTGCATTACGAAAACCAACCGAAGGTTCTGGTTCACTACCAAGTACTCTAAAAGCGGCAGCACCTAATACTGAGAAAACGCCAGTAGTTAGTGCAGCCACTACAACTCCACAGGCAAGCCAACCCGCTCCCAGTCAGTCAACACAAAATCCGCCAACCACTACTCCAAGTGTAATAAAAGTTGAACCAATTCCTTCATCCAACTCGGGAGTTTCCAAAGCGTCAACTCCTACGTCTAAGGCATCAACGCCAGCTAACTTGTCACCCCAAGTGGATCGTGGGAAACCCTCATCACTTGGCACCGTTACTCCTACTTCACAAGTTAATCTTAAGCCCCCATCTAATGACCAAGTGGTGTCAAAGCCTAAGGAAGTAGAAGCACCGTCGACCCCAAAAGAAGCCACAAACACACCAGTCAAGATCTCAAGCGCGACTACCATATCGGCAACACCAGTAACAAAAACATTAACCGATTCAATGTCTGTATTCAAACCAAGCCCTGCCAAACCAGAAACATCTTTGGCAAATGCTCCAACAAAGGATGTAAAGACCATTGTTACAACGAACATGTCCGGTGAACGTGCTTCTAATACTTCAGTTACAACGACGGTTAGTGCTAACATTTCTCCGGTGAAATCCATTAGCAATATCGTTGGAGCACCCAAGATGGTCACTAGTACGGCAAGCAGTGGAACCACGCAGATTGCAGCTATTGCTATTCCTGCTTCAACATCTATACCGCTGAGTGTAACCCAAACCATCCCTACTTCCTCAGTCTCGCTACTAGTTACACCCCAGTCCGTGCGGCCAGGAACTGAAACTAGTAATTCTAGACCATCGCCATCCATTGTGATTCTAACAGACTCACCAAAACTAGCTTCTTCCTTGGGATCATCACTCCAAGGGAAGTCTGGGCAATTTACCACCACTGGGGCAAATTTGTTGCTTGCCACATCAACAGGAATGTCTTTAGGAGGCACAACAAACGTAACAATTAACAAAAACAGTTCACAGGTGCAACTTCCGGTAAAAGCTCCTCAGACAAGTACCCCGACAACAAATGCTGGTTCTGATAAAATAGCGATACAGCAATCCAAAATAACAAGTGGTACCGTAACACCAGTATCGTCTAGTGCAGATACACCAGCTACAACGGGGAAGCCGGTTGCAAAACCACTAGTCACAGTAACAACTGCTGCCGCAAGTGTCGCAACGGTTCCCCAAACCGTAACAGTGCACAGGTCAGTCAGTCAACCCATTGCCACGTTCCAGGTATCCACTGCTTCGTCTAGGCCCCTGTCACAATCATCCCCATCTGTTTCAAATAGCGGTGCTCCAACAGCAACATCACCAGCCCTAATTCGAGTGCAGAAGGCTGTCTCGTTGCCACTTCCCACTCAGCAGTCTGTTCAACTGGTTACCTCAACCGGTGGACCCATTGTTGGTGGTGCTCCCAAAACCCTGACGCTGGTTTCTCAGGGTGGAAAGGCCATTTTGGTGTCACAACCTGCTGCGCAAATTGTCAATCAAACCTCGGTTAGTAGTTCTACGTCACAAATCACGAGTTTAAAGAACCAAAAACCCCGTCCGAAACCAAAGCAGGTATGCGTGTAAAAGAGAAGAACTTTCTCCTGCTCCTCTTTTCCTTCTTGTATTTTGTATCACTTCCTCTGACAGCTCACGGCGATCCTCTGCCACACGCCTACAATTGAAAATCTCTGAATCTTTGAAACATTCTCGTGTTTTGTGATATAATTCTTGTATTGTATATTACTTTTCAACTTTTTCTCATTTTTATGCACACTTGAAGTAGAAATTTAAACTTATGAAACATTATCTTTCAGCTGAAGCAACCTCGACCGAGCAACACTCCTCCAGGACAGATTAACCTGGAAAGGTCATACCAAATATGCAAGGCTGTAATTCAGAATAGTCCAAATCGAGAGCACTTACAAAATCAATTGGTAAAGCCTCCAACGAACATAACCAAGGGGGATCTTAATAAGCAAACACTTCAGGGTCTTCAAAGGTACAGATTTATACTTTTGTTGAGGCTTTAATAAGAGTTATCATACACTTTCACCATTATCATTATGTTGTTATTCTCCAGCCATCAACTAGCTACATCATTCGGAGACGTGATTCAAGTGCAAAGAAGAGCAGCTCCAACGCTCATCCAAGGGTCACTAGGTGCAACGTCAACTATGCCCATACTCGGAGGAGTTTCTCCTCACCAGAAAGTGATTGTAGCCCACATTACCGGTCCAACTGGAACTAGTACTGCAGGGCAAATTATTGCACACTCTACTGGTCCAACCACAGCAGGCACGCTTCAAGGTTCAGGAGCATCTGCTGTTGTACCGCTAATTCGCCCTGTCCAATCTGGAAGTCCGATAATCGTGAGACCTGCTGGTTCTACAACGCCTCAAATCATGGTAAGCTATAGAGGACTTGATCGTATTTCAAATCAAAATACATGATATTTTTAGAAATGCTTTTCTTTTGTTGTTGGGAATTTTTATATTTTTTAAGTTTGGAATTTGGGTTTGTATTATGGAATATATGAGATTATGGGGAATTTGGGAAATTTTGAGTGGGTGGCAGTAGTAGTTTTTCAATACCACTACTAATACTCTTATATAAGCAATTTTATTTTAATTTCTAAAAAGTTTTTAGTTGACAATTTACTAAAAAAAATCTTGTAATGATCACATGATTTTCCTCACCCACAATAATGCTTATCGTTTTCATTTTACTCTAAAATTGCACCACGCTATTGTTTTGTACTTTCTTATCATCCTCCATCTGTACTTCTTAGTCACAGCCGCAGCAAAATCCAAGCACCACCATAATTACACCCCAGCAGTTGGCCATGCTCTTACAGCAGCAACCTCAAAATCAACAACAGGGGTCGCAAACCATGTCTTTACCGTTGATTAGTGTGAACCAAATCAGCCGAACTTTAACAAATCGTCCGAATAACAGCGCGACGGCTGGTCTACAGTTCACCGCACAAGTACCTGCCAGTAGTAACAACTCTGGTTGTAGTACCAGTAATCAAGCACAGGTTTCCCATATAAAAATCTTGAATCAAGGAAACCAAAGTATTGCAACTCAGTTATTTCCGGCTCCGAGTTCCAGTCTCTCTTCAAATCTTCCTCTAACCTACTCCACACCTACAAGTAGTCCTTCCTCAATTCCCAAACCCCAAATCCTTCAGATTCATCAACGACCTCAGTTAATAGCCACCTCAAACGCGGGATCAGCAAGTCCTGGTCCAATCATGAAAATTGAGAGTCCAAAGCCACCTACTAACAACGCAAATGGCATACCAGTAAGAGCACAAATCGTAACAAGTAACGGTGAAACGTTAACCATTCATAGGGGCTCAGTCCCTTTTAGCAATTCTGTTCGGATAACACGTCCACCAACGTCCAACAATATGAATAACTCGACTTCACCTCAGATCAAAAGACTTCCTCAAAATTTAATAGCCATTAGTCATGGACCATTGTCCTTAGGTGGTGGACAGCCTTCATTATCCGTTATAGAAAATCAGTTGCCAATGCAGATGCAATTGCAGAACCAAAATATTACAGTATCTCAGGCAAATAGAAACATGAGCCTTGGCAAACCATTAGTAGTAGGGACGCGAGATAGCATTTCTCCTCTCCCACAGGGCCTTCTTAGAGGCTCGCCTATTCGCATTATTCAAAACGTTAGACTTACAGAACATACCAATTTTAGTAGCGCAGTCAGTTGTAGTACTAGCAGTAGCACTACCGTAAATTCAGGGTCACAAGTAGTCACCAGTCAGCATAACTCGACCAGTGCAGGGATACTTAGCTCCGTATCAAATCTCGCAGATTTCATTACAAACCAACTAGTTGCCTCTAACATTAGACCCATATCTCCAATAAATCAGGATAATCCTCCAGGAAGTGGCAACAACGATTCATTCCTAAAAACAACTTCAGTTAACGCAGTGACAGGGAAATTAAGTGGAGGAGAAACGGTGCTGGATCTATTCTTGGACTCTTCATCCTTGAGTAGTAGTTTGGATGGTAGCGGCCCACGGAAATTGGTGGCTGTTGGTAGTAGCACTAGTAGCCAGCATAACGGTCCGCTAGAAAGTTCACTCACGGATTTGTTAGGTAATGAGATCATTATGGATCTTCAAGACGTAGTAGCAGTAACGGGCATGGACAATCCGTTTGGCATTATATCCGACTCTGAACCACCAGTCATTGCGGAAATTGTGGATGTGCAGACATCCAACGACCTAATGTCTCAACAGACATCATCAGCAAAGACCCCAAGCAGCATAACAGTTAGCTTGGGAAGTAGCACTAGTTCCATCAGACATCCTACCAGTTGGACTACCACGTCTACTGGACAGCCAACTAAATTGACAATAGCTACTTCAATGGGTGCTCCAACTGTGGTTTCCTGCAACTCTACCCTGATCCCCAATTCCATTTTCACGTCTAATCCTAACAACTCATTCCTATCGCCATCAAGTCTAACGGTAGCAAACACGGTTAGCCGGGGAAGTAGTGGCATTGGTGGAGGGTTTGCAAACTCGTCCTCTGCAAGTATTCCAAGTAGCAATAGTACAAATCTTAGAGCAGCAAATATTGACGCTTGTCGTCTTGTAAATAGTACTGGAATCCAAGCAAATTCAATGCTTACACAGGTGAGCTGTACTCCATTCCCTTTAAGAGAAAGCTGTAAAAGCAATTTGTAGAAAGTATCTAAACGTGTACCGTTTCTTTTAATTTTGTAAATCAAGAACAAGCATTCATTGTCTGTAGAAGCCCTTAAAGAGCCGCCATGTACTTCGAAATAAATTACTTTTATCGGAATGCAGTAGTGAAAATATTTAGTAATTTTTTATTGTAGAATTTTATAAACTAATTGTAGTTTCATTGCGCATGTCGTGTAAAGTATCACAAGAGGACGTTCCATTGAAACTTGTAAAAAACCTTTTAGTTAACCTTTGAAATGAGAATGAGTAAAATAAATCATCGGTAAGTTTTGCAGCATTGCCGCTTGCTTCGATGCTTCAACTTAATGCTTTTTATGCACGGGGTTATGCAAGATGAGATGGAAAGTTTTTTCCCTGATTGAATTAGCTATTAGCTTATCCAAGTAGCATAAATACTGCTAGAAATTGCTAAAAAAATATGCCCAAACGTTTGTAGATTTAAATTCTAACTCTTCTAACCTCTAAAATAGCCGGAAGCTATAAAGTATATCGCTTGTAGTTTAAATTGCTCTGTCCCAGTACGCGGAATAAAGTAGTTTCTGACATTTCTTCTTATCAACACGTGTTATGGTTTTGTCATCAGACTTCTGGAAGTACACCAATTGTGAGTTGTGTCACTACTCATACCTCGGGGCCAATGACGTTGTCTCTGCCGGGGGTTCCATCCTCGAATGGTGTTTGTTCGACGGTAACAGCATCGCATAACGACTCTCAAGGCGTTCGCCAACAACAATACATAATTGTTCAGACAGCGGGTAACAACGGTCTGTCTACAAACCTTGCAGTGCCAGCTTCCATTGTGATTTCACCAAATGGTCAAATTATTTTAAACGACCAAAGCAAGGGCAACCCTAGGTCAACAAGTGCATCTCCCACTTCAAGTCAAACAGGGAGTATTTTGATGGCCACGCCACAGCAGTCAGGGAACACCATGTCGTTTTGTAGCCCGCAACAATCAAACACGGGAATGTCTATCCAAGTCCCAGCTTCGATTTCTTCGGGAAGTGTAACCAACCCCGAGCATGGGAAATCGGTTTTACCCACGCTGGAAATTCAAGAGGGTGGAGCTGTTAGGGTAATTTGGAATCATTGTAGAAATAGAAACGTGTAGACATCCAAAGCATATTGTTCTTTGGTATAAATCAGCAGCCATTTATTTTGCATTTTGATAATTTCCACAGGTTTTGTATAGTGGCCAGGGTGTACCAAATGGCATGTCCCCACTGACAGTACATCAAACTGGAACGCAATTGCAACAATCCCCTCGACAATTCACGTTGACACCTAGTCGTGTTCAGAACATTTCTGGCACTTCCTCAGCGTCTTACTGTACCCCAAACTGTCCTCCTCATCCACACCAACATGAAGCATCTTTTTCTGGTCATCCAAGCATTCAAGTGAACCAAGGACAGAGTTCATTCCCTTTATCAAACGTGAATTTGAATCCAGTTAACATAAACAACGCACAAAACATTGTCCAAGTTCAAGTTTCGCAAGCATCGACTTCAATACATCAACAAACTATAAACCACGTGCTAAACGTTGGACTTCCAAATCATTCTACAACCTTGACACCAGGCACTACTACAGTGAACAATGCAACGTGGGGCAATACAAATGCCCTTCCTGGTACTTCTCAACAACCACAACAGCAGCAACAGCAACAACCACAGCCCCAACAAATGATTAGCTTGAATTTAAACGGGTCTGGACCTGGCTCGGCAGCTAGAATAATAACCACGACCCAGCCAGGTCAGCCGCCCGTAATTAGTATTCCAGACACTACGCAAAATGGTGATGTGGGGGGATCGGGTATCGTGGTTACCGGTCATGACTTTGACTTGTTCAACACCGCCGATGGCAAGGTTCCAACGCTGCGTTCAGCGGATCCTTCAAACAATATTATCGGCGGTCCTACCAACACGGGAACAAGTGGAACTCGACACATTGTACTGGACGCTAGCAGCCTTGGCGTCAATGTCGTCTCCACTCGAGCGTCCGCAAGCAACCCCGGTGCAGCAAGTAACATCACCACTAGTCAGCAAACATTTCAAGGAGTTGTTGAAGAAGTGGGACAGATAGTTGTCGACAGTGGAGGCAACTGTGTGTGTGACCTTAGAGCAATGATCATGTGCAGAAAGTGTGGTGCGTTTTGCCATGATGATTGCATAGGCCCTTCTGATCTCTGTATGACATGTCTGATTCGATAACGATATAGATTGGCGGTTTTTATTCACAATAGAAAACGTTTTGTGGCCATTTTTCAGAGAGTTCATACAACTTTTTATTCTCCTTTAATATTGCAATTATCAGTTACTGATGCTTGTGTATTCGTTACTGTTTTTGTTAACTTTTAATTCAACTGCAAACTGCAATTCAACAAGAGCATTTATTTTTGTATAAATATTATTCGTGTAAATAAGTACATAGAACACTTGGCTAACCAGAAAACTAAAATATATATAGCTTATATGAAATATTTACCATACAGCATGGTATGCTGTATTGCTAACTACGATTTTTGTAAAGTTACTACCACATATTTCTTGAGGAAAATGTTATAGAAAATTGTTATACTGTACATTGTTGTGAAAGAAAACATTTCGGTGAAAATTTTGCTGTGAACCGCTGTAAATATAAAAACTATGTAGATTTATTCCCCTGTTAGGTTTTAATTTTTTTTTATAAGAGTAGATTAAGCTAGAGAAATTATTGGCGCACGATACAATTAACTCTACCTACAGTTTTTGTCTGCATCTGTTACTTGGTATATAGTACTCCGAAAAAAAGTATTATTGTAACGTACCAGATACGAATGAAAGTTTCCGTAAATTTTAACCAAACCTTGAAAGCTGGTGTCGAGGAAATATATTAATATATATTCGTTTTAATATCCTTCATCCGTTCTAGTGAAGAAATCTTATTGTTGTGATCGATTGAAACGGTTTATGTTAAGGAATATTGCAATGTTGAAACATCAAAGATGATAAGAAATTTAGGATTAATCTATAACTTGTCATTTAGTCACTTGTGTAGTTTTGCAAAATGTTATACTGAATTTTTCGACTGTGAAATTCCGGTGTCTGTGCTGCCTTTTGGGTGCACTGAGGTTTATATATTAAATTAGAAAAAAATCAAAAACATTATTTCCGTGTATCCTCTTGTAATTTTACATTTAAGTGTGGAAGGTTTTTAATAGCAATCGCATTTTTAATTTTAGTATTGCATTTAAGTTTTAAAATCTCAACAGCATACCACAAAACTATTATGTAAACCGTAAAGAAAAGGATATTAGATAACAATGTGTAAATATTTTCTACATTTGCAGGTTTGTCTTTTAAGAAAAATCATTATAACATACACAAAGGCAGATATATATCCCTTGATGCATAGTCAAATATAAGGTCTCTTATAGAGTCTATTAAGTTTATACACGGATAATTTTAGTATGAAAGAGAAAAGATTGATAGCAAAAGTATGGAAATCACAACTGTTTTAGTTTTGTTTTAGAAATTCAATTCGAAATGTTGTAAGGATGTAAAAATGTAGTAAATTCCGTAAGCATTCGTGAGCAATTATGAGATGACACTAAATTCTAAAGATA
The DNA here is from genome assembly GCA_029691765.1 of Entomobrya proxima. Lineage (NCBI taxonomy): Eukaryota > Metazoa > Arthropoda > Collembola > Entomobryomorpha > Entomobryidae > Entomobrya > Entomobrya proxima. Next base: position 9,769,537 of record CM056170.1, on the reverse strand, counting down.
GCTGTAAGTAAACCGTTTTGAAGTACCTAACGATCTTGAAGCAAATAATTGTACATGCATTATTTCTAAACTTAAATCTTTGGTCGTTTGGCTATTCAAGAATGTAAGCAATTTCTTCATGCAGTTTTACTCGCACCTAAAACACAATTATACGGTCAAAAGTCAAAATTCATTAAATTATAAGCACTCTATTCGGTGAAGTAAAAACACGATAAACAATTTGCTGCTATAATTATATATATCAAAATGGTAGAAAGAATATTAAATAATCTATAATGATTCATATGATATATTAATGATTATCCACAAAGTATATATACATCTGTGTATGTAAAACCTCATGACAGAATATTATTTAAATGTATCACGCATATGAAATCAAACCGCATTAAAATAAAAAATACAAACGTGTAAAGCAATGATTCTGGTTGTTTTAAAAAATACATTATTTATTTGGCATTGTCTCTGCATTATAATTTCGGGTAATAAAGTTTACAAGTTTATTTAGACAAAGTAATACTATTCAGTACAATTTAGGTTTATGTACATGAACTCGAAAATAAAATGAGCATTCAAGCAACTTTTTCATACTGGCATTTACAACTTAGCTATGATAGTTTACACTTGGTCATTAACGTGAAGATCAGGTACAACGCTTTAATTGGTTATGAGTATGAAAATGTGTCTTTCCGCCTTCCAAGATGATGATTTGCAACAAACTCGTCTTCATTTTCTGCCGGAATCACGAAATATGGGTTGTTCCGAACTGGATTATATACCAGATAGCCGTATTTAGGCATTTGCATGTGTGTCGTTGTAGCTGACACGGTTGGATCAAGTCTTGTAGGAACACCTTTCACCGGCTTCCATATGCTCTCTATCGTGTTATCAATGTTGAAATTAAACAACGGATTGTTCGTAAGAGCGTTGTAGATGTTTGGAATGTAGGAAGTCAGTTTTGTTAAAATGTCCTTTGGAAAATAGCCAGAGTTTGCGTAAGCTGGGTCGATAGCGGGTTTGGGGTAATGTGGCTTTGGTAGGTAATGATGGTTAATATAGTACTGACTCCCTTTGTCGTTTTGAATTGACTGTGCTAGGTGGGGTGGCGAGTAAACTGGTCTGTCGTAAGGATTTGCAGAGAATAGTGGGGCAGTGTTTGTTTCATGTAAAGGTGGAGGAGGAATATGGTAATGATAGGGGCTTTCCACAGGAGCATAGCTGTAAGGCTGAGAGATTTTTGGGTTATGGAAGAATCTTGAATGTTTTTCCTTGTTACCACTTAGTTTATTGAACGATAGCGATCCAGTTGGGGTAGCAGAGTTGGGATGATAAGGATGAACATTTTTCTCGGGACGATACGGGGGAAGATGATCCGCTGGCTCTGTGAATGGCAGCTTAGGATATTCCGGTCGCACCAAATGTATGTTGTGGGGTTTTTTATTAGCTGATGACAATTTCTGAGAAACTAGCGAATCGTGAAAATCAAAGCTTGGATAGCCAAAAAGTTGTCGTTCCCGAGCTGGTAAATCCTCGGACGCTTGAGGAAGAAGAAATTCCGCGGAAGAGGAAGTATTTTGGTTATCCTCCCATGAAGAAGTAAGTGGTGAGAAAGGTGAGTATGGGTTATAGTTTAGAACTCTTGTCGTCTTCGAACTTTTTGCTGGTTCCGTTTTTCTTTTTTCTAGAGAGTCCGAAGAAGGAAAAAAGTGACCGGTTGTAGTCTGGAAAAAGAGAATCTTGCATGTAATAAGTGCTTGAAAGTTTGATTCTTTGCAAAATACAAAGCGTTTGGTTAGTTTAATAGCAGTAATGCGTACAAAGCGTGCAAAATACGTGGAGTTTTGAAAACGTCTTACCATATAAAAATATAAATTGCATCAACAGAGGCCAAATTATCTACGTGCGTTCAGAGAGATTTAACGCTACAAAAACAGATACTCAGAATTATCTCCTCAATGGCAAATCTACTTATACGGGTGATAATGTACAATAATTAATTGACTATATATGGGTGTATATAGTTAAGTCACATTTTTTATCGTGCTTTGACATTTTTATGATACATTTTACACAGTTACATCAAGTGACATATACACCAGTCATTGTAAAAATGCTTTACTTACGCTAACAGATACGAGGTCAGAGGGCTTCACGTCAATCCAGTACGTTTCAAAGTCTTGTAACACGGTTGCCTGTATTTTTGCTTTGCCGTTGTAGGATTCAGGTGCTTTCCAGTACACCGTTATGCTTTCCTTTTCATTACGATTTTTGTGATGAACTGCATTCTGAAATGTTTTCAAGAGACATGCAGTGAAAGCGTTTATTGCGTACGGACTTGCGTTTATAGACTTTGTTAAACTCATTTACATTTTTCTGGTTGAAGCAGTTGTGAGCTCCCACTTGTTTTTCATCAGGAATTAAGAAAGTGCCAATAGGAAGCCCGTCTTGATCCCGAACTTGCAAATAAAAGCCCTTGAATTTATGACCCTTTTTTCCTTGAATGACAACTGAAAGTAAAATGTTTTTAAATTTCCAGTTCAATTTTTAATCAATGTTTCAAATTTCAGTAAGTGCAGTTAATTTGTAATTTACTTTGAAGATTGTTTCCTCCCTGCATTTCTTGTTTATTGAGAATTATTTCATAGGGTGGGCGAGATTGTTGGGGTCGAGGGCCGTGACCTGAATAACATTTTGTAAAAGGCACACTTATGACAAAGTTAAAAGCATATTCGAAATAACGAGAAATATAGAACCCGACCTGGTGTCATTTTACTGCAAATGTCCGGAGAGCTGGGAACATTGTTGGGATAACCTGTCACTGTTCCAATGAACGCGAGACCCCCCAAAGTTGCTACCAGCAAGGTTTTATAGAGATCCATCGTGCCGTCCACAGGTTAAGGGAAACAGGAATTCACTACATGTTGTGTTGTAAACATTTTTCGAAACGGAAACAAATTTTTTAAACTCTAATATTAGTTCATTTATTCAAGACAAAAAGCTTATTAGTACCACAAATCCAATCAAATGACGAATTCTTTATGGTAATAGTCTACACAATAAAATCTAAAGCATAATATATTATGGGTCATGCTTCCTAAAACTTCTTTCAGGATTTCCTTGAGTCCATCTTGTAATGATCATTTAATATTCATAAGCTGAAAGAAAGATGCTTCCGTTATATATGCATGATTGCATAATTCATAGCTTTTAATTACGCTATAAATAAAATATTATCAACTAGAAGCTTATAATATGCTCTTAAATAATTTGGATCCTGTTTACATACATGTCAATTATTTTAAATTCACAACATCGCTAACACGTGAATCGCTATTTGCTGCTCTAAAATGAATCATTTATGCAATAAGAATCCGTAACATTCATGAAACAATGGAAAAGGAAAGTTTCAAAAAAATTACAATCAAATACTGAAAACATAAGTAATATTAAATACAAGTCGCAGTTACAACAACACCCACCCCCATTAATATGTCATTTCCTATACTACTGTTGTACATTTTTGTTTGTCTTGCCATAAAACACATCGTTCTATTTTATTTTCTCAAAGATGAGACGAAACAAGATGCATAACCGCGATGCGTAAAGCAGAGTAATATCCTATTGTACTCTCGAAACGAAACAATCAAAGTAATCCAAGCCTATATGAAAATGAAAATATTTAAGCAATATAATAATTCACAACTACACACACAACAATTGTGTATTGTGTCAAGAAATTGAAACTCAAAAAGTCATTTTCAAAGCTAAGATTAATTTTTAAATGTGAAATGTGAATATGTTGTTGAAACATTTTTATGTTGTCAGTTATAGAACCAAACTGGATAAATTGACTCATTATTTAAACCATTATTTCAATTTATGACTTACAAAACGAATTCGTAACAGTGTTTCATGAAAGCGTGTACGAAGAAAACTATATGGCACTACTTTCGTTGATCTAGCTTATTTTCCGGGTCTGAACTTCTGGTTGTTTCTGGTGTTAAAATGCAAAGGTATTTTTTGTGAAAACCGTGTAGACTGCATTATTCACTGTTTTTTTTTTCACTACGAAAGCATCTCAATTCTAGCATAGAATCTTTACAATGTATGAGTATGAGTACATTTACAATACTACTATAGTGTAAGACCGGTTTGATTGACTAAACCTTGGCCGTGAAAAAATGGTGAGTAAACTTAAGGTTTTTGACCCTCACCACCATGGCTGATATTCTGGACAACAACACTAACACTGCTCTAAGCCACAGGATCTTTAGCTTTGGGAGGCAGTTTAAAGAAAAATTTTAAATTATGCTTTATCACATGTAAATATAAATATTACTATTATTGTTACCTACCTAAATAACGTTAATTGTTACTGATTTAATTTCTACTAAACTTTTTCGAGAAAATGCAGTTAAACTTACGATTTTTTCGTTAATCCAGTAAATCTAATACTGTCTTACTGAATCCAAAGCGAATCCCAGATCACAGTTGAAATTTTTTAAAACAATAATTCCCATTCAAAATAAAAAATATCTCTAAATCTTCAACACGCACCAAGAAACACTTAACTGACAACAAGACGTTATCGCTCTGAAAAGCAGACTGCCACGCTGCGTATTTTTGAACAAGTATATTAGCAAGAAAATCTTGTCTGTTCTTCTTACGGCACAACAATGAATATTACCTTATTCAAAATTCTGACTTATACCAGATTTGATCTATCTTACACCATTGTAGTGAAGAATATAATGCTGCTCATCTCTATTTTCCTTTAAAAATACCAAAACGCTGAAACCAGATTTTAACGCATCTACGCATGTATTATGCGTATTTCTTTGATGATAGCATTTTATTTTGTTATGAAAATTCATCCTAATGTAAATTACAATACAATTGAATGATATGCAGTTCTTATTTGCATATGTACTCAATTAGTTTGCTCATTAAATACCACTCATTAAATAGAACTTCAAAGAGACCTATAACATGGTATTAAACCTTTGTCATGTGTATGCATTATGGAACAAAGCAAAAATGTTTGTTTCCCTTGTCCGTAGCAACTTCCGACAGTTATTTGAAGGGAGCAGGAGCAATATGCTTCCATGGCAGCGTATGACCACAACAATTCTGTCTGGCGTGGGGAAATAAGGAAATGTTTTGTTGGTTCACTATTGCAGCTAGATGGAAATGATATTGAAAGAGAAACGCGTGATAATTGCCACATTTATCGTATACATGGAGGTGTTGTATTGTCAGGCAGGAGTTTTCTGCATCATTTCGCTAAACAACTTTCATCTATGTTGCGGTGATTTACATCCTTAAAAATGATGAACGTAAAATCAAGAGATACGAGTGACTTTTTTGTTCGTTCCAAAGATACGAAAAAATTTACCAGAAATGAAAGTGATCATGATGAAAGCTTGAATTCGGCTAGCGAAAAGTCAACTCCTGTCAAAGAAAAGAAACAATCCAGGAAAACTTTTGTTTCTAGCGGTCGACGAGATGAACCCACTTCACGTGCCAAGACGAGTTTTAACAAAGAATCAGAAAATGAATCTGAAGATGACGAGTATCATGAAAAAAGGTTTCATGCAACTTCTTCTGTTAAAAAGACTGGTCGTTCGGAAAGGTCAATCTCAAGAATTTCGAGCCTTTCTGAACGAAGTCGGCAGAGCTTCAGCACAGATTCTGATGATCAGGGACGAGACAACACTTTTGACACGAATGGAAATGAGGAAGAAACGGAATCTTCTGCTATTCAACAAGCTTCTCCGATAAAAAAGAAAACATCGGCCGACTTGTTAGCTGAAGAGTCATCTCAATTACTTCTTTCACAAGGAATTACAGAAGGGTTCGAATTATATGATCCATTAGAGTTTCCGAGTAGAAACAAAGTATGTATCATTAAAAATGATTGGATTCCAATAGGAGCTTTTGGAATGTACTAACGTATGGAAGACCAAAGCACAGGAGCAAAGAGGAATTAGAAGAATGCCAAAAGCTTACATTTTATCCCTCAAGTTCTCCAGGTAAATTACGTATTTCGTTTATATAAAAACAGGAAAAGTTTATATAGAAAAAACACTTTTTACTTTTAACGTTCAGCTAAACCTGATGATAAGCTTGTCGACGATATCGAGGCAAGAGTTGCTGAAGAAGAAGGTCTTTATGCTGGCGAGCCATTACGGCTTCCTTCAAGAAACTTGAATCGACTGGAAAATCGTCTAATTAAAGAGAAATCATTGTTAGTTTGTTTGAAATCAATATATGATACAACAGTCAATATGAGACAAAACTTTTACTATTATGATACGTTTTTGTAGAGATTGGTTTGGCGCAAATGGTAACCTTCTGGGTTTACCGGATCCCTATCGTGTTGAACCTGTGAAATTATGCCCCAACGAAAGTAAACAAGCAGAGTTTCAAAAGAACATTGTATTTGTTCCTGTAAGAACTCAAGTCAAAATGTATTTTAATTGAAGGAAAGGCAATCATATTAACTGCTTAGGACATGAAATTGCTTTGTAGGCCAAATTGGATCCTTATCAGGAATTGCAGCTTGATTTGCGTCAAGCATACGAAGTTGTGTTAGAGCTGGGAACAATTCAGTTCACGCATCATCCATACTTTAGTAAAGAGCATGTTTTGGCTGCCAGATTGGAAGAAGCGTTTGTAGAATACACTGCAAGGTGGGTATAGTCTATTAGGACACATAAATCAAATTACAATCCCAACTAAGTCACCAAGTTCTTAAATATTTGTTTAGAAATCTCATGAAACAAACCGAAAGAGCTTCTAACAAACTTAAGGCTTTACGAGAGGCCGTTTTACACACAAAACAGACATGTAAAAGGCTGACAGAACAGTTGGAAAATGGTGATATTGAGGCGGATCACCAAAAAGAACTCAAAGAAAGTTTAAAAGCATGTCGAGAACGAATACGTACTTATCGGGTGGAGATGCAAAGGACGAGTCTGGAAAGGGATCAAGGTTATTGGGATGACCGTTTGTCTCTAGTTACAGTTTTAGAACTTTGGAAGGCCATCAAGGCGTTGAGAAATGAGCAGGGTAAATGCACGGTTAAAAGTTACTGTACAGGTAAGTATTTCACTTGCCATTTAATTCAGCTTTATTTCATTCGTAGGTTATAGTAATACCAACTTGAAGCTGAGCATCATGGAGATCCCGGTAGATTACAAGGAAGACAAAGCTGCGTGGCAGAGGGCTATTGAAGAGGAATTTAATGACTTGAAGGACGAATATGATGAGAATCTTGAAATTGAAACTCAACTTTATAATCAGGGAATGCAAAAATACGCGAATTTAAGGCGTGAAGAACAGAAAAAGCGAGGTTTGTAATTTGTGCTTTGTTCTTTATGCTCATTTGACGGTGACGTTGAGCTTTCAGTCTCTTTTGTATTGGTGCGTCATGGTGTAAGCACCCAAGCATGAAAAGCTCTGAATTATGCTTTATCTGATGGTTAGTGAAAGGAATGCTCACTCAAGAAATGAAAAGTGACTCTGATGAAGATACTGCCACCGATGACCGTGAACTTGCCAACAAGAGACCCAAATCGCCTGCCAAGTTTGATGCTGAAAGTACAATGAAAGCAATTGAAAAACGGTAATATCGGACAGGAATTTACTGTCCGAAAGGACGTAACTGTTTTACTTTTTATGTGTACGTATTTCCAACAATCCTATGTTACATAGACACACTGAACTAAGGAGGCAACCTGGTGAACCAATTTTAACTTTGCAACTTTTAAAAACTGCATCAGTAACTCTCGTAAATCAACTTCCGGATGGGTTAGCCAGTTAAATTTTAAGATTTCTGGTTTTATTAGCATTTTAATTGCACATTACACATTTGTACAAATATTTATACGAATGTAACATTTATTACAACAGAGCAACAAAGGAAAAACAAAGACGAAAAGTAGTACAGAGTCTAAATATTGAGATAAAAGTATGGTTTAATGGAAACGAGGTAAGAGTTCATGCATTTTCATACTGTAACATGAAACTGTTTCATGATTTTAGTCTGGGCTTTATTTGGTAATCAGGTTTATCGCTCAAGGCCAAAGGTGATTCAGGGAGATTTTAGCGGGTTTTTAGGACTGTCCATACCAATAACGATTAAAGAATGGCCAGAGTCTCTAGAAATTGAATTGATAGATGTCAATTCAAAACTTAAAAGCGACCTAGTTAAAGTTCCACTACCGGACAGGTAAATGCATTGAATAATAGTTATCATTTGTCATTACTATAATTATCATATTCGTTATATTCTGTATGTAGCAATACATCTATAGATAGATGTTTAACGCAAAGGCTTCAGTTTACCTCATATGACGTAGTTAAAGTTTCCCATGACGGAGTTGGAAGTGGTGTCTCCTTTGAAATAATGGGAAAGGTAAAATCCAGAGTAATTGTTGCATACAAACTCATAGGTTTTAGCAATACTTTATAAACTTTCTTGTTTGTATGCGTACTCGTGCAGGAATTCGCTGCTTTATACCCAAGAGGCTACGTAACTACAAGAATTGGCTGGTCCACTGATTTAGACGGAAATATTCTCTGTCCCGTTGGATTAGACAAACTAAAATTCGGATTCGGATCTGATGTTGATACAAAGACCAAACAGGGCAAAACCTCGATGAAGGGTAAAAATGACTATGACCCAAATGATCCCAAGCATTCTCAATGGTTAAACTCAAAGCAGGTTTGTAAAACGCTGTGCCTATTCATTATTCTAATCAAGGACGATCATGGTCTCGATCGCATTTGCTTAAAATTTATGAGCCGGAAATTTACACACGGAAAATATATATTTGAAACAAACCTGCAATTTTTAGAGTGTATCAAAGGAAGAAAGAAGTCATCAACTTCTCCCTGTAGACAGCGGTGTACGCCAAAACGTTGCAGCTGAAAGGGTAGATGACGGCTTTGATTTAAATGATGGCGAGTTTTGCACAATGGAAAGCATTGAACAGTCACGCAGATATAGACTACTTCGGCTTCGGGATGAAGAAGTTCCTGAATTCAAATCACTGAGAATGATTCCTGCTTTTGAACATGACATTCCAGCAGATATCTTTAATGTGAGAACGAAATTGAATAATTTTTCTAGGCCAATAAGGGAAATGTATAAAATTTACGCAATGAAAAGTAAAACTGATTCATGAATTAATTTTAATGCAGCAATATGAGCGTAGATTGAAAGAGGATATGAGAAAACGCAGCGGAGCAGATCCTTCATTGCTGAAACCGTCCCGTAAAAAACTGCTCGATGATGAATCATTATATGAATCCAACCGACTGGAAAAAATTAGAGAAATGCGTTTAAGTGTTTTGCAGCTTTTTGAAAATTCCACTAAGCAAATTATGTTTGAAGATCTAGTTGCTGAAGAGCAAATTCCTGATATTGGGTATTCTATATAATCTTTATTCTTCTTTCTTGAAAGTTATGCTCATTAACATTTTTTACAGAACTCTAGGGTTAAATCTTATGGCACTATTCCAACCACGACGGCCATTAAGACCGACGAGAAAAGAACGGAAACGTGTCCAGGGATCAAACTTGATTGATACAAAAGTTAACTTGATAGTTAACATTGTTCGTGCTTTCAATCTGCCAATGAGAAAAGATACTGATGTTGGTCTCCTAACCACAGAATCCCTTACTGGGGTTCAGTTATCAACCAAAAGAATGGACAGAGGGACAGGAAACTATGCTACCGTGAAGCCATTTGTTGAGGTTTGGTTTCAGAGAAACGTTTGCAGAACAACGACTGCACTTGGGTCCAATCCTACGTGGAACCAGGAACTTCAACTAAATCTTTCGTAAGCTTATAATATACTTTTAGGATGTTAGTATTATTAATTGACAATTAATAATTGCTCATCATCTTTGATTGTAAAATGTACATCCCAATTCAAAGTGTGCCGAATGATGACTATTCCCAAGCAAATCTTAGCCGCATGGACGACCTCGTGTATTTTCATGTTTACGACGAGGTCGCAATCGATTTATTAGAGGATGATAGAAGACGCGAAACTGACATACATCAAAGGCTCGAGAAACGATGGCTTGGAACGATTTCCATTCCATTTTCGACCCTCTACACAAACGGCAGAGTACATATTTTACACATTATATTTTAAAATGATTCCGCTTCGCATAATTCATTAAAGCATTATATACTTTTAGATTGAAGGAACTTTTAAATTGAATTCGCCATCTATATTGCTTGGGTATGAGGCACAAGGAATGGCCTCCCATTTTGGTTCCATTGTCGGTAAATCTGGACTGCAGAATCTGGGAAAGGGTCATGGTCATGGAACTCCATTCAGTAATCAAAAGAGTGCCTTTATAACCATATTTTTGACCCTGCAACCCTCTGTTACTCCTTTGTCTTGTTTTAAAGTGAGTTCAACTGTCAACATTTACATGTTCTGGAATATATTTGCCATGAAAGTTAAGTTCTTTTATGGTTTAGGAGGACAGCCATTCCGGTGAAACTCCCGATATGGTTGCACACATCAAAAATTGGAAAAACATGCATGAAATGGAGTTCCCGGATCGTATAATAAAACCGTTCGTTATGACATCTGAAGGAGATACCGTTCTGTGCACTCGATTTTTAAAACCAATAGAACCTCCAAATTCCCTTCTAGTCAATGGTACAGCATGAGATACTTAATGACATTAATGTTTTCATGTGAAGTCAAAATTAAATTTGGTGATGCTCAATCAGATAACGATCTTCTTCGGACAATGGAGGACTTGGCTCACTATGTTTCACTGTTTCCTTGTGTAAGAGATTCCACTTTGGGTATCGTTGAGTACAGCTTATGGTTTAATTCAGACGTGAGTTAAGCAGTTATGAAATCATAATTTGAAATCATGGAGGAAATGTTATTAAAAATACTTTTAATTGCAGATCTTTGTATCTGCTCCTGGAGGAGGAATCGAAGATCATTCAGTATTGCTTGCATGCTATTTTATGCATATGAACGTTCCTTGTTGGATTGCGCAAGGAAATGCGATTCCGGATGGTCCTACGGCATTTGTGGTGACTTCTTTCAAGGTGCGATTAAAAAAAATAAGTAGAATAATTTTAATTTCTCATTAACAACTTTTACAACTGTTTTTTGCATTTTAAGGGTCTTCCTGATGATAAAGCTATAAACAAACAAATGAAAAACATGGTGTTGATTTGGAATGCTTGCACTGGAGACTATTATCACGCAAATGATAACTTTTGTCCCTTGCAACGGGTTTGGGCCGTGATAGGAAGTTCTAACGTTTGGGCAAATATAGGCGAAGGAGAGCGACCTCACCAAATCGATTGGGACATTAGTAAATCAAAGTTTTGGCTCCCTTTATTTGCCAAACCAGTTCCAGAGAGCAAACTTCCTTCTATTCAAGCTACTAGTGTTCGGTATGAAAAACCTATTTATCTTTCAAAGTTGTAACTTTTCTCCTTGTATATTAACTGATATTAAATATCTCAAACAGATACAAGCCCCCTGATCAGGTACAAGCAAACAGTTTAGCGCAACGTATTGAGCGTCACTTGAAGGAGGTGTTTATGAAATGGAGACCTACATCCAAGTATGCAATACAATAGTTTTAATTTCCGTTTGCCCTTGTCCAATTTCCTTAAAGTATGTTGCCTGTCCTAGAACAAACTGGAATCGCTACTGCAGCGCAACACTTAGGAGACTACTACCCAAGCTAGAGGAATCGAAACTGGGTCGAATGAGAGGTCTGGACTTGGGAGCTACTGCCGAGTCAGCAGCGACACTTCAGTCCGGAACTGGTTCAAGTATCAGCCTAAGTGAGGAACATTTAATAGAGTTGAGAGAGATCATGGCATCGTACCAAGTAAGCACAGGATTTCAACTCCATGCATTTGTTACCAATAAATTTTTAGTGATTAATGGGTTCATATAAATTGTATTAGATGACAGGATTTCCTCTTCAACAAGCCTACACGAACATGGAGTGCATCATTGAGACCGTTTATGCCACTGGAGTCCACACTATAGATGCACCGGACGTGGAATTTGCTGTAGCTGCCTATGCTCACGCTTACCCTGCTAGTGTTTACTCAGTGTGGGTCTATGTAGCTGCATTGCATCGGAGAAAATGAATGTAGCTTTAAAACAATTAAAATGGAACCCTACTAACGATTAATTGTGCTTGATCCTTTCTTGATTATATTACGTTTCAATTTTTCAAATATTACGTGTTGATATAATAAATTGACGCTTGGTTAATATCATATTCCAAGTTAATGTATTCGTTTTTATATTAAATCTTCTTATATCTGTCTAATACAGGTTGTACTGAATTTAGGTCTACTTAAAATACAAATACCCATAATCTATAAAATACAAAGATTGTGAATGCACAATAATGCACATGGAAAGGCTTTCAGTAGAAAGGGAACTAAAACTCGGTTGTATAAAATAAAGTTATTCGATAACTTTATGCACAGATTAGTTTTTGGGAGGCACATCCTATTCCATTAATATCAAGACGAAAGTTGTTCAATTTCTTCGTTCAATGTAGGATTCACCCAATAATTTAAACTGATATCATCTAAATGATTATCGAAATCAATTAGATGTCGATAGGATTTGGCCTGGATTAATGCCGACACCGTAGACAAAGCTCCATCCTCGTCGGGCAATAAGTTGATCTTGGCGTCCTTTGGTCTTATCTTTCCTTCACTAACTTGATACAGTGCGAACGGGGCTCGTTCCAAGTTCGAATTAAGCTGTTCATTGTTAACCTGTTTGAAAAACAAAATAAGGCCATTAATCAAAATTACTTGCAACTTTGTTTAAATTGTGTACGTAGAGCTGAGGTCTGGTTCACCTACCATAACCACCAATAAATTAGGGTTTGTTTCTGCCAACTTTTCCGAAATTCTTAGGGCCACAATATCCGGTTGGTTATCTTTAAGACTCTCATTTGCCTGGTAATATCCAACAACTTCCATGTCTGTTCCTTTGCAATACTGCTCAACCTGCAAATATTGAAGAAAAAACAAGATTAAAAGGTACTCATTTAAAAATCTAACAGCAATACTCAAACTATAAACTAATTATTAACTAACCTGAGTCAGTGCAAACTCCATCATGGGTGTAGTGTACTTGCACATGTGCAAAATGGGGATTGCATCCTGAATAACAAACTTTCTCTCCTTTTCCACGGACGACTTCCTCTTTTCCCGTAACAAAACCCCATTGACCGGATTCTGAGGATACTTGGTCACATGAAGGATAACTTTGGAAAATGCACGCAGGTCAAATGATACCTGCTGATGGCTAACGGAGGAGCTGACACCATCACTTCCCGGCGAAGAACTCATATTTTCCTGTTCTAAAAAGAAATCCACAAGCCATGTCATTAATTTCAACCAAATTCCAGTTTAATTTTACCTGTAATTATCTTTAAATTCTTACCTCACTTAATAATAAGTTTTGACAAAGAGAAAGTCGGCAACCCAACCAGATGAGATTAAAAGACAAATAAAAGCCCGACGAATTGCAGGTTATAAATCAGAATGATTATGGTCGGACAATTGGGCACGCCAATTAGCAAACTATTTCACGTTTGCACTTTAAACAAATCAGCAAGATAGCTGGACAAACAAAAATTATCTCCAAAAAATTGTTGGTCGTGTGTAGTTGCGTGTGTTCTCCTGCTGTCGTCGTATGTTTACCCATCCAAAAAGTTAGCAAGATCGCTAAACAAAAAAAAGTGAGAAGTGAGGACAAGAGAAACACATCAGCTCAACCCTTTCATCTACCCTTCTCACTGGTCTGCATGTTTTTTTCATCGTCATCATCATCATCATCGCATCAATTCATCAATTGCCAATTGCCATAATAATCTGTCCGAGTACACAATCCAATGAAGCCAATAATATTGCAAACTTGTTACAATTGCCTGTTTTTTAAAGCACAGTTTGCAATCATGCTACAAAGCATTATAATGAATTGTTGAGTTTTTTAGCTTGAAAATCATGATATTTTTATGAACATGGGCATTATAAGTGCAAAAGGAATATTATTGTGAGAATGCCTAGTTTTTAGTACACTAGCAGTACTACAAGGCAGATGGTCTTGGACTGCGGATACGTACACACATGAGCATGATGAGTAAAAAGTTTCCATTTACCATTTCATACTTCACACTTCAATGTTTCATGAATGTAGGTTTCTTATTTTAAACGACTCACCCTTTCTCATGATTCTACTCACTTGCACAAGAGTTGCAGGCAGAGAGACAAATATTATTTTGTGTATTGTTGAGGCAAGTTTTATGGACAAATTTTGATATTTTTTAGTGGAGCCGTGTGGCTTAAATATTTTTGATATTGGGTAATGAATGCGTTCTTTTAATAGACAGAAGTATGACACATTTTTACATGAAATTAAGCATCTTTTAAAATTAATGCGTATAACATGAGATTTTGCATCGTTTTTGCATCACACAAGGCAAAGTTGGTTACAGGTTTGTGAGTTTTGTACTTGTACGTAATTACGGCGCAAAAGGTGTGATCCAAGGAGAAAGTTTCCAATGTGGCATGTTGCACGACAAATAGGAGTAAAGTTTTGTACACGAGCTGTGGTGATCGTGTGGGCGTTTTGCGGGTGATGAGGTACTTTAGCGAGAAAGTCGCATATTCTGTGCTCTACGTGCTTAATAATGTGTACAGAGTGAGCAAGCTTAGTTGCAAATATTTCTGGTGATTGAAGTGCGCTATGGAAAATGCCTAACTCTAAGCAAGTATCACCCGACCCTGTTGATGAGGTCAGGGATCCGCTCAATCCCTCTGCCAATAATAGTGGTAACAACATGGAGCAACCGGAAGCTGCTGGTTGGTTAATATAATAAAATATTAATGCTGGTTCACTTTACCACTTTCTAGTACTTGTATTTGATCAATGAAATTGTGTTTGTATTCAGCAGGCGCTGGACAGCCAGTGCCAGGTCCAGCAGGAGTACCCAGGCGGGATGAAAACTCCATTTCATTTCGTCACTTTCTCCAGCCACACTCTGACGTTGTACCAGCCCCTGCACCCACTTGTAGAAGTAGAAACAGAGGTGCGTTAATCACAAATAGTTTTGTATAACACTACGCAATTGTTATAATGATATGGTATGGATTCATTTTCATTTAGGAACTCAACCAGGAGCTGTAGATCTTGTGGACATGGCCATGACGTTACCTGATTTTGTACAAGACCATTTAGTGGTGGAATCTTTAGCTATAGCTGATCATCAACAAAATGACGGTGGTCCTTCCCAATCCGGGGCATCGTCGCTAGATCTGAATGTTTTGAATGAAATTTTACCAGATTTCACAACTAGTCAGTCGGCTCATTCTCTTCCATCACAAGCGTAAGCGTTGTATAGTTGTTGGATAAACGTTAAGCAATAAGTGGATATCATGGTCAAGTTTTTTTTTCTTGCAGAGGAAGTTCTAGAAACGTAAGGAGGAATATACCTGAGGAAGCACCTGCGGGAATGGACGCTCCACACGGTGCTACAGGATCGTCAGCTTTGCCTGACTTTTTATCGGATGGACCAATGCAGTGCACTGATTCAAATGTGGTGGACAATACCTTGCAAGCATCATCCTCCAGTCGATCTACTAGTCGCCTCATTTCCTCAGCTAGTCTCACAGATAGAAGTAGATTAGTTGAAGACTCAACGCGTGGGTCAAGTTTTGACTCCTCAGACACGCTTAGGTCTGAGGTTGACCGACTTCGTCGAGAACTCTTGGAAAGAAATAGAAGGTAATAATTACTAAACTCATGTGTTTGCAGCATATATGCTAACCATTTAACCATAATTATATACTTATTTTAGAATATCCCAACTTGAAAGCGAAGTATTGAGATTAAGGTCGAATGTTAATACGTTAGAAAATGCTTTGCGTACTGCTGAGCAACCTTCCGGCAGTTCCAGTTCAGAGGTAATTGGTAACTTTACAGAGTTAATAAGAAATACCCGCGTATTTGCCAACTAGAAAGCTATTTTTATATTTTACAGGCTCGACGCATGGAAGTTCAGAGACGTGCAGGACACAGCAGTTCTAGCGTGAGTTTCAAAAATCAATTAAATTAAAGATCAATATTAGTTTCAACTAAATAAAACATGTTGTTGCTCTTATGTCATAGGCCAGAACGGGTGGTGGTGACGCGTGTGATAATGTTACTCCATCTTCAAGTGGAAGTGGTGGTGCAGTGGAACTTGTTGAGGTGAATGCTCATGCTGTAAGAAATATCGCTCAGTCGTCGGAAGCACTACTTAGGTAATTTAGTCGGAAGCATGCAAAAATACATTTTGATTTCACATGCAACAAATGATAAACCTAATCTTGCTATATTTTCGTTATAGTCAACTGTTGGAAAACATGAACCGCCTCCAAGGATTGCTTCCTTCAAGTCATAATGACGGGAGTTCGAAGAAATCAAATACCGAAGGTGACGAGAGTACCCGATAGCGAGCATACAGACGAATATACTTTTCTTTTGATCTTCACTAGCGACATTATTGTCGCATGCATAATGATAAGGGCCATAGAATAGAATATTTTATTAATTCTTATACGCGCTGCTTCTAAAGCATTGTTCATGGGTACAGTAAACAATTGTAGACTGAACGATTATCATCGTATTTTGCGATTTGCCATATTTATTGTTATCGCGTTATTTATTTTTTAAAAACATGCACCAGAAATCATTCAAATGCAAATATTTATCCTATTTTTTGTAATATTTTGAGCATGTACCTTATGTGTTGATGAAAGTTTTTGCTATCTCTTTTATTGATGATTAAACTATTCAAAGGTATAAATTGTTCTCTTTTTTATCAGTGAAGCATTCCTTTGTTATGGTGTAAATGGCTGAAAGTGCACAAAAATATTAATGACCGTCTTTTGAAATAATACTCGAAACATAAGCAGATTCAAGAAATCAAAAATCAAACAATAAAATTATTATGCTGATTTCAAGTACATCTTTATCAAACATTTTTTGAAGACTGCTACCGCTACAAAAATGGTATACATAACTGAAACTAATTTTTAGACAAATGTACTAAATTTACTAATATAGGTTTGGCAGACGCTGGGAACATGGGAAGAACAATGTTTATGAGTTATTGATACACGTAAATATCTTATTGTGCAGCTGTGCATCAATAAATATATTGTATTCTTTAAAAATACAAAAGTTCTAACCTTGATCTTCAATTTATTTTCATCGGCTCGATGCATAGCATCAATCTGAAATGCTGTACAATATTGTGCATATCGCGTCTTACAAAACCATTCTTAAATGGTAAGTTCGTCTAGCATCATAAACATCTTTTCTTATGCATCTCTACATCTCTGAGACAAAATTCCAGTTTGGTAGGCGAACATATATTCAATTTAGTGTTTTAGCTTTCTATACGATTTTTTTATCTGACTGAGCAAACAAGCTGCTTATTATGCTTATCTGTTCTTCCACGTGTTAATGCTGGAGTACTGCTGCTGGACAATCCTCCGTCTTCAAAAATAGTATGCATGAATGCTATGATTACATGCATGCATACGTCCTGTAATCCTGCTCGTTTGACAGGAATGTAATCTGATGAAGAATCGACGGTAATCTCTGTCGCTAACCACTTTTGACACGAAATCTTCTTATTTAGATGTCAGACGATTTGTGAAAGACGTATAATACTTCGGTCGTTTCCGAATAACAATTATATTCTTAAAAAATTAGAAATGAGACTAACAATTAGATTATTCCGAGTAAGAAAGCAGACGTTTTTTATTAATAGTACATCATACAATTGCTCTGGCCTAAACTTTGACTATAACCGCAGAATCTTTCCACGGAAGACGTGAAAAGAATAAGGACCACTAACGTGCATGGCAGCATCAACAAGGCTACCTATTTCCGGAAACCTGTGGTATTTCGCAATGCTTCCATGCAATGGATGTGGGACACTGAGGGGAAGAAGTACTTGGACCTATTTGGTGGTATCGTGACTGTTGGGGTTGGCCATTGTCATCCGTATAGTCACAAACTCTTAATGCAATCAAAATCTTGAAAATAAGGTATATTTAGTATACTGATACTTAACTTTCATTTATATTGCAGAAAATTGAATAAAGCTCTGATTGAACAAGCTAATAAACTGTGGCATACGTCCAATGTGTTTGTTAATGAACCTATCCATGAGTACTGCGAGGCACTAGCCGCAACATTACCGGGTGACCTTAAGGTAAAAATATATATACCTATGTATGAAAAACATTGCATTCAAATCATCAATGATTAAAATGTTTCATTGTAGGCCGTCTACCCCGTAAACAGTGGAAGCGAAGCTAACGACTTGGCTATATTAATGGCGCGGGTTCACTCAGGAAATTTCGATATTGTAGCACTAAGAAATGGTACGTCCTTAAAAAATTCAGGCATGCTTAGAAATGGATTTTTAAAATTTGGCATTTTAAAATTTTGTTTGGTAAGGATATCATGGTATGAGTCCGAACACAATGGGGCTCACAGGGCATTCCACGTGGAAGCAAAATTCGCCGCATTATTTTGGGATACATCATGTAATATTGTAAAAGTTCACCTTTAAGTCAAGAACACAGATATTTAAATTTGATAAATAATATGTTGTTGATGACGTGACTTTACATCTCACTAGGCTATGAACCCGGATGTATATAAAGGTTTGTGGGGTGGATCTAACTGTAGAGACTCGGCAGTGCAACCCGATCGAAAATGTAATTGCAATTGTACTGTGGATACTTGTGGGGCAGCAGATAAGTACATTGAGCAGCTAGAGGAAGTTTTCTTGTATTCTCTTCCTCAGAAAAAAGTAGCTGGAATGTTTATAGAGTCTATTCAGGTCTGATACATACTTTGGAAAGAATTAGTACAAAATGGCTATTAATTGATTATACGCTTAAATATGCATTTCAAAACAGGGCGTGGGAGGTGTAGTTCAATATCCAAAAACGTATGTGAAGAAAGCTGCAGAATTGGTCAGGAAAAACGGTGGCGTTGTAATTTCTGATGAAGTGCAGACTGGGTTTGGACGAACAGGAGACGACTTTTGGAATTTCAGCAGCCACGGCATAGTCCCAGATATTGTGACAATGGCTAAAAGCATTGGTATAGTTTGAAAAATTTGACGACAAAAGTTTATACCTATTATTTTCAAAAATTAATTAAACTATATAAATTTTCAGGGAATGGATTTCCATTAGCTGCAGTTGTTACTACTCCAGAGATAGCAAAATCACTCCTCAATGCAAACCATTTCAATACATTTGCTGGAAACCCACTTTCCAGTGCTGTTGGAAAAGCTGTTTTAGAGGTAGCATAATGTAATGTAATAATTTCGAAAAAATATTTCTATAATCGTTTTATGCAAAGGAGATTATTTTCAATAAATGCAGGTAATTGAAGAGGAAAAGCTACAGGAAAACTGCAAGAAAGTTGGAACGTATTTCCTTAAGGAACTAGAGAAGCTCAGAAACGAATGCAATATTATTGGAGACGTTCGTGGGAAAGGTTTAATGTTGGGTATAGAGACTGTTGAAAGTAAAGAAACTAGGAAGCAACTACCTCTTGATAAAGTTTTGGATATTTTTGAGGACCTCAAAGACGAAGGGCTTCTTCTTGGAAGAGGTGGAATATTTGGCAATACTTTTCGCATTGCTCCACCAATGAATATAACCAAAGATGATGTTGATTATGCGCTTCCCAAAATTAGAAGCGTTTTTATGAAGCATGCAAATAAATAATGAACATACAACATATGAAAATGTTTAAACAAAATCAGCTATATCATTGTCACTTTTTCATTTTCATACTATTTTGTTTACTTTCAAGCAAGCATTAAACCAGTGAGAAGTAAACCAACATTAAACTATAGATTTGGTTTCTGCATCTGCATTAAATTTGCAAATAGCATAATGGTAGAAGAGGTGGTGTGCGAGTTATCAAACTAACTTTTGCTAATGCTGACGCTGCCACCGTAACATGATTCAAAATCAGGGGAAATTGAAACTAAGTTTATTCTCGGATTCATGTAACAGCTTCTAATATAATATGGCAGCATACCTTGAGCATGTCACATACGAAAATACAAAGGGTAAAAGTTTGCATCAATTGTGGTTTGTAAACGGTGAAAGCTGGAGTCATTTAAAATGAATTCGTCACTGCTGCGTATTGACTGGTATTCATTTTTGGTTGGAACTCAGGGTATGCTTGCCGAAAAGCTGAATTAAAACTTTGTAACTATTTATGCTTTTCAATATTTCAATTGGTACTTCAAATTAAGTCTTCAATGACGAATGTCTATTTGCTCAAAGTTTCTTCCGTGATCGGATTAATGACCACGTCCTCTTATCTTGGGATACGAATACGATTTGCAAGAGAATACCTGTACCCATCAGTGAGTAATGATAACACGTTATTTCTGTATCGAATAAAGGAACCCGGCAATTGGTTTCGAAATGGAATGAAGCTTTTGTGTACAGTTTTTGAAAAAAATATTGTTGCCGGTATGGCGTATGTTTTTATCGAGGTAGTGCAATCAAATATATTGTTAATTAGTGTTTTTGGTATATTTATTACTCATCTTATACTATATTTCATGTTAACAGAAATCTATCAGATTTACATCTACCAAACAAGGCCAAGAGAGCATTGCAAAAGCTTTCATTTGCGGTGGTCTCGTAGGACTGTATTCTTTTTTTAGTTTCAACTATTTCGAATTAGGAGACCTAAGTATGCCGTTTTAATGTAATCGAACAAGTAGCAAAAGCACAATTTCGGTTAATTTTGTCATCTTTTTGTGCAGATATTTACCAAGTTTTCTTGTGCAGCCTGGCTTCAGCTGAAGTCTCCGCATTATTCGACGAAATTAAAACACTAAAGACCGTAGACCAAGAATTAAACTTTGATTTGAGCATTCCGTTTCGACCCTTAACATTTTGGAATGGAGGAATTGGTATAAAATTGCATAAAACATGTAGTCGACAATAT
The DNA here is from genome assembly GCA_029691765.1 of Entomobrya proxima. NCBI lineage: Eukaryota > Metazoa > Arthropoda > Collembola > Entomobryomorpha > Entomobryidae > Entomobrya > Entomobrya proxima. The sequence continues at coordinate 9,748,444 of CM056170.1, read as the reverse complement.
ATACTAGTATAATAACGATAATTTAATATTACTGTTTTTGCAGTTGGATGTTTAGCTGCAATTTTTCATAGTAATTTCATGAACAATTTGGATGTAGTTGCGATTCCAGATATTGACGATACAGATTCCAACTGGATTGCATTCAAGAAGTACCTCGAGTTCCTTCAAGAAATCCTTCAATGTGTATTTAAATTCATTATGAGTGTCAATGAGAGATTCCTAGCAAGTGGGGTACTTCAATGTGCTTTTGAGTATATAGCAAGAAATGTAAATTTGTATTCTTTATTGATGAATAAAACACAAAAATGCCAAATACGTAAAAAAAATACGACCACCGTAGGTTATTGGATGGAAACTTGATCCACTACATAAGATTTTGGCGTGTAGTCTTCATGGAATTTACTTGGGACTAGAATCAGGTATAGCAGGAGACTGAATATTATCGTACAAATACGAAGTATAGTATGTTAATACAAAACCTTCCTTCCTTCCCCATTTTTAGGACATTTCAAAAGTTCATTAAAACTATCATGGATAGTTACGAGTATTTTCCAAATCGGCGTTTGGATTCATAAGCAAACGAAAACTGTTTAAAGTTCAAGAAATTCGTGAAAATTTTGTTATTTCATAACTATATATATTTATAATATAAGTCTTTTAAAATAAAATTTAAGCCTTTGTTAACAAAATACGCTTAATGTGTAATGAGTAGAATTTTTCATGCGCCTTCACCCACACAATTGCGTGTAGTGTGAGAACGGTGAATTTGGTAGGATAGCAGAAACCTTGAACAAAAAATTTATATTTGAACGGCGCGTTTTGTTCTTCTGTACCTCATATCTTGTTTTGGATTTTAAATTGTGACAACAACAACAGTAGCAGATCTCCGACAGAAGTTATAAATTTTTGTTGACAACTTAAAGTTGAAAGTAGTTTGTGTAAAGTTATAATCAAATTGACAGCTATCTGTACTACATACTACTCCTAAATCTAGATCAAACATCCATCCAACACTTTCTTCGACTACTAAAGCTACGCGCATTATACAAACGTATCATTCATGTTATCAAGGAATGCCAAAGACTTTGTCTTCAAGTCTTTATTTGCCACTCATCAACTTTCTGTAGTTCCTAATTTGCATTTTAGCAAAATGCCAAAGAAAGCAGCAAAAGGCAGCAGCAGTTCGAGCAAGCCGACTTCAAAAGCGGTTAGTGTTCTATATCATTAAAGTTGTTTTTCTAAATTAATTTAGTATTACAATAATAGTTTAACCTTAAATTTCATACGCAAATTAACAAACCATCATGTCATTTAATGGGTTCAATGATCCTATACAGACTCAATAGTATTGAGCTAATACACAACTGCATCCCACTCAATGACAAATTCTTATGTCTTTTCCCTGTTCCATTGCTTTCACTTTCCATTCACAGTGCATTGAGTACCACAGCTATGAAAGTATGGTTCCATTCCAAGTACAAGACGGAAACAGCCTTTTCATAGAAATATGTTCAGAGATTTAGACTCACATGGAACCACAATGCTTCTATATGAAACAGATTCAGTTTTCACACATTTGGTGGTTACCCTCCATTCCATCTGTCATCTGTCCACATTTCAAAATTCTTGTTTTATCATTTCGGTTTTACTATTGCATGGAAATTCCCACTTTGCTTTGATATAAAGATTTTCCTATTCCAATTTCCAATAGCAAAAAGCGAAATATCTTCGAAGCTTGATACATTTTGAAATTTATACTTTCCAACTTTAGGATGCTACTGCAAGTGTTAAAGTCGAGAGTAAATCACCAATTGTGATAGGGAAAGATGGTGACATTTCAATTTCCATCCAAGTCAAACCCGGAGCCAAACTGGATGCTATCACAGGTAATACTTTTTGGTTGTTAATTAATAAATTGCCACTGTGAACGCTAGTTATCCGGCTAATTTACACAGAAATTTCTATTTTATGAATCAAGATATTTCAGAGTGTGCTGTCGGTGTTCAGATAAGTGCACCCCCGATGGATGGCGAGGCAAATACCGCAATTGTCAAATACTTTGCAGACTTGTTGAAAGTGAAGAAAGCTGATGTTTCGTTAAAGGTCAGTTGATAAGTACATTAGAAATCTTGACCAAGGCACATATTATAGTGATTTTGATTGAGCATACATTTTGTATCTAAAAGCCGCATCAATGGGGTTATTAAGGTTGGCGTGTGGCTCCTCACATGAGAATGTGAAAATGGCTCATTAGGGACCCTAATAGTGCTTTTCATCACTCGTGTACGTAAAATATCGTGGGAAATCTCCATGAGCTTTGATTTCATTACTGCTATTAGGGATGTAAAACTGTTAACAGAGGAAGTTTCTATTATAAAATGTCATTTGAAATCTTAATGCTTTGTTCAATTCACAACGTTCACGCGAGACTCAATTCATGAGAATTCACAAAGTTTACTTTGTATAATGGCACGTAATTATCTAGTTCATGTTGTGAACAATTCTTCCTCTGCTCGATAAATCGGCTTCCTCTGTTATGCCATCTTAAAATTTGATTTTGAATCTGTTAACAGGGTGGAAAATCACGTCAAAAGACCATAGTTGTTGCATCCAGTACGGGATTAACGGAAAATGGAATCCTTGCTTTGTTGAATACTGAGATTAATCAGCGGTGAAATTCAATGCACAAAGTGCAAAGCTACAAAATAACTTTCCAACAATTGATCTCTATATAAAAAGCATCTATCTAAGTAATATCCCAACAGCGAATACATGTACGCTACGTTTTCATCCATTTCGAAATTGTACTTTATTTTCAACCCTAATAAACATAGTTATAGTCATTGGCTGTTCCTCCTTTAGTACTTCATGTCTACATGGATCCAGCCAGAGAGTACAAAGTACATGGTACAGAACCACGTTAAAGATTGTCGTGTGACGCGAAGTGAAATTGTTTAGACTGGAAGTACTTGTGGTCACCAATGAATGGAATCTTGCGTTGTATACAGGAAAAACTATATCAAATGTGCTCACCAGACGTGATTCAACGCAATATTAAGTGTAGTTGATATATAAACCGACTCGATTTTATCAATTGAGGTTTTATTTTATATACACAGTTTATTTTTCATCATCTGTCAATGGGCAAATCATGCAACATGACATAATCTAAAGCTGACGAGAATATATCTATTAACTGTACAGCACACATTCATTATCAAAATGTTATTACTCCAATGCTTGCTTATCATTCAATATCTGGATTGAATTAATTAAACCTTTACCAATATTCGTCCCTCATTACCTCTCAGATATGATGTTTTATTTATATCAGTTTTAGTGATTTTCTATTTCTTAAATGTGAAGCATGAATGTATATATACAACCTCTGTTTTTCAACACAACTCTACCTTCCATGGTCCGACACAGTGAATTAGTCATCCTTCGAGGAGCAAAACATCGTGTTTGTTGGACCTCTGTCTTATCTGGTTAGAATTTTAAACAAATTGAAACTGCTGTTGCGATTATGCCTTCTACGCTTTCAAAGTTCACGGAAACATTAGCTGGAAAAGTACCTCCAGAATGGATCCTTTTCTTTATGAGAATGAGCACTGCTCAAAAGTACACAATATTGGGCACATTTGTTGCGACATTAGCAATTGCTCGAGAAGTGTACCGAATGAAAAAGCAAAAGGATCGTCCCAGGAGCAAAGGCCCAGCCTTGAATTTGGAATTCTTGAAACAAATGAAATTTTTACTGAAAATTATGATCCCAAGTGTATGGTCAAAGCAAGTTGGAATTTTATTCTTGCACACTAGTACACTTTTCTTGCGTACTTTTCTCTCCATCTATGTTGCCAAGTTGGAAGGGAAAATTGTGAAGGAAATTGTTCAAAGGTATAGTTTGAATATGCTAAAGTAATAGAGAACAATCATACTCAATATTGTGTATTTAATGGAATTTATTCTTGACTTTATTTAGAAATGTCACAAAATTCTTTTCACTCCTTGGAACGTGGCTTTTTGTCGCAGTACCGGCATGTATTTGCAACTCATCCATACGCTTCCTGGAAAAGCATTTGGCTCTCAGCTTGAGATCACAACTGGTGAAAGAAGCTTACAAGTCGTACTTTGACAATCAACTGTACTACAGGTATAGTAATCCCACATATAAATAGTTCGGTTTTTGACCTGACTCTCCAGCTGCTAATACTGAAGTGATGCTTTTTTGTTTAATACGCAAGGGTTGGAAATCTTGACACGCGACTAGTAAATCCAGACCACTCCTTGACCGAAGACATAACCGAGTTCACGACATCTGTCGCACATCTTTACTCCCACATCACCAAGCCCTTGCTAGATGCATTGCTAATATCCTTAACACTTCTTCAGAGGGCCCGTACCATAGGATCGAACATGTTTTTCGGTCCTGTGATAACACTTGGAGTTATTGGGCTCACAGGAGAAATTTTGAAGGGAATTTCACCAAAATTTGGCGTAATGGTTGCTGAAGAAGCCGACCTTAAAGCAAAGCTTCGTCATTGTCATTCAAGAATCGTGACCAACAGTGAAGAAATTGCTTTCTATGGTGGTGACAAGATTGAGAAACGCGTTCTCGAGAATGCGTTTTACAGAGAAATTCGGCAAAGCAAAAGAATTTATGCTTCTCGTCTCTGGTATGTCTTCTTTGAGCAGTATCTCATGAAATATTTGTGGGCGGCTACAGGTAATTGAATAAGTTTTATTATTATATGTAAATTATTATATAATTGAGTACGATTTAACATTTAATCATTTGTGCAAATTATACAGGAATGGTAGTGACGGCCATACCTATTTTAACTGGTAAGTTATTAATGATATCTCTTAATTTGTAAAATGCTAGTAGTAAAACTAGTACTTAGAAGTTCACAACTTGCAACCTTGAATAGATTTTTTGATAATTATTGCTCTTTGAGATGATCATGTAAAATTACACGATTTATAGTACTTTTATTTTTATGGGGCGCACTGAAACTTATGTCAAAACATTTCCCCCTACAAAAAATGCAGTTGCCTTTGTTCAAAATATTCTATGCATGTACTATTCAAATCAAGTGCATTTTATATCGATTCCTCATCCTATCCTTCATCCTTTGACACTTATACGGAATCATTCAAATCTAAAGGAGTGCTCTTTTAACTTTATTTCTAGCATACGGCCTGACGAGTGGTTCTACTAATAAAGAAGGTATTAGAACGGAATACTATTTGACAACAAAGAATTTGCTCTTGTCTGGAGGTGACGCTGTTGAGAGATTGATGACTAGCTACAAAGAAATAGTAGAATTAGCTGGTTACGCGTCTCGAGTTAGCAGTATGTTTAAAGTCTTCCAAGAAGTGTCCCAAGGCGTTTATGTACGAGAGTCATGCATTAAGGAACAATTGCGCTTAGGTAATTTTGATTAATAATGGTTGCACCTTAAAACTAAAACAGATACAACTCAACTCGGTCAGCAGTATAATGTAAGCAAATATTTATCTCATGATCTCCACAGGCACTGTTGTAGAAAATTCCACTTCCATCATTGAACTACGGAGAATAAAGGTAGTAACACCAACCGGAGATGTAATTGTTCCTCAGTTGGATTTGTTGATCAAGCCAGGAATGCACTTGCTCATAACTGGTCCGAATGGATGCGGAAAGTCCAGTCTTTTCCGAATTCTTTCAGGATTATGGCCTGTTTATGGAGAATACCTTTCTAGACCACCAGTAAACCGATTGTTTTATATACCACAACGGTAATAAATAGCATAAAATCTACAGAAAACACTTATATATTTTATATTACTCTTGTACGAAATTTAGGTTTTCTGTTCTGCTTTTACAGGCCTTACATGTCATTAGGAAACTTACGGGAACAAGTAATTTACCCCGATAACCTTCAAGATATGCAAAGGAAAGGAATTACGGATGACGACTTGGCGGCTATTCTGGAAAAAGTGAGACTTAACCATATCGTTTCCAGGGAAGGAGGTTGGGACTCTGTTCGGGATTGGCAAGACGTTTTGTCTGGAGGAGAAAAGCAGAGGGTTGGAGTTGCGCGGTTGTTTTACCACAAGTAAGGCAACACAATGATCAGCTCATTCGTATACAATATCATATTCAATTGCAAACACTTAAGCATTAATGTGAATTTTAACAGACCAAGCTTTGCGCTTTTGGACGAATGCACTAGTGCAGTTTCGATTGACGTTGAAGACAGCATGTACAACATGTAAGTTTTGAAGCTATAAAAATTTCCCATTTTGATTGCTAATCATTTGAAAAAACTATGATGTCATAGGATTACTACCGAAGGAATAACTTTGCTGACAATAACTCATCGGCCCACACTATTTAAGCATCATACCCATGTGCTCAGATTTTCCGGAGAAGGAACATGGTCATTTAGCCCGATGGACTTGAACAAAGAAGTCTGAAAGATTGAAGATTGATTTTTTAAATCACGCTAGCGGCAGAGCGAGAGACTAGCCCAGAGTGCCTATAGAGTTTATCTTCTTCAATTTCAGAATATTTTAGGATTTAGTCGTAGTCAAAATGAACTTTTACAAATTATTTATTTCGGTGATCGTTTTTATCCCGATAATTTTACTAGTCTACGTTATGTAGTCACGTATGAAATGAAAAAAGTTGAGATTTTATTGACAGAGCTCAAATTAGAGTACTTTTTATTGTGTACGAAATCATTATATATTGTATATGAAATAAATAGATCAGGTAGATATATGGTTACTCGTGCATTCATTTTTTCACAATTCACATGCTTAAATGCTTTTTTAGTATCAGCCTAGTATATTTTTCCACAATAATCTATTATTGTTACGTTATGCATAAATTCACCAACCTTTTAATTTGCCATCTGCATTTTATGCCAATCCAACGGAATCTTCTGTAACCAATTCTTTTTCCACAAGCGATTCCTTTCGCTGTTGTACCAATTCATTTTGAACGCTTTCCACAGTCAATTTAGCACCGTGATCCTTTGCCATCGATTCTCTCAAAGTAGTTTTGTAGCTTTCAACCAAATCCTCTGTGGGTCTTCCGAAAATGTCAACTGTCCTGGGAAGTGGGGCTAACTGACTCAAATCTAGCTGCTGAAGCAACTCTCCCGAAATTTTATCAGCAAGTAATGCGCTTGGAGAAATGGCGCCTTCCCGCTCTTGCACTTTACTAGACTCGTCTGGATCTGTGTTGTTAGTTTGCTGCCAAGTCACACTCGGAAACTGGAACCCCACAATCATGATACATAAACTGCAAAATGTCGACTTGTGAGCATACTTCAAAAATCAATTGTTTTACCTGATGTTTGATATTCTGAAAACGCAACTCTTGCAGTTCTTCCATAATACTTTTCAAATCCTCAGCGGTCTGAAGTACAACCGGCTGTATTATAGCCTTAATAGTCTAAACGACAAAAATGCTTCATAAAATGTCTGCAAATATTATTGACAGTTTTGAATGCAATATGACGTACGGTATCAACCCAGGCGTATAAAGCCACGGCTCGATTATGAAACGCGGCATAGCAGCTATCAGCATGACGCCTTCTATCCTGTGTCCTCATGTCCACAAAAATGTAGGTAAGAGCCTTCGAGTAGAAAAAGAACATGACATAAATGCTATATTGTAACATAGGTGTGCAGTTTGGCTTTTGCTTACCCACCTTTGTGATAATGATCAATTCCTGGTTGGTGCAATATGGAAAGTCATGCTGAATATAAAATTTAGCGTTTGCCAGAAACTGAAGCGCCGTAATTAGTTCATCGCGAACTTCCTCAGCTACTTCGTATTGATTATCTACGCTATAATCACCATAAAATCGTCTTTTAATTTGATGGCTGTCATTAATATGCATGCATAAAAGTCCTTAAATGTGAAGCATTTGCCGCTACCCCCATTTAATAACATAATTAGTGAACTACGCCTTTTTGTGTGAGAGCTTCCTTGCAAGCCAGCAAACTGACCTACTGAGTATATTTTGCAATAAAAATGAAGTGTGAAAGGAGGGAATAAACCTATTATTGGCGATAAGAACTTTGTGGATATATAAACCAGTAAATAATAAAAGCGCTGTTTAAGTATTTTTGGAGATATAGCTTTGTATGAATTTCACAATATTGATTACCTATCATCTTTCATTTCTCGCCACTTCTCCAAGGCTGACGAGAACTGTCTACAAGAATCCGCAACTTGGACACGAGCTTCTTTCCATCTTTCATACACTTCTGAAATTTTTATTCTCCTCGTTTCCACATTGGCCAGCTCGTCCAATAATGCAATTTCGCCTCTCCCCGCGGAATTTACTGATAGCTGACCTTCAGTGTTTAATTAAGAAACGTAATATTATATATGAGTTGTTATTGAGCCGCTAAGCCTAATGGTCTTGTGTTTTTACGAGAATTCATAAAATAGTAGGCCAACCTACTGTTGGAACATGGACAACAAATAAAATATTAATATGCGTGTATAAATACGTTATCATTACTTGCAATCTCCTCCTGACGCTTGTAGTCTGCAGTTAAGTTGGCGCAAACGGTTTTTAATTCCTGAATGTCACTTTCAAGTAATGCTTTTTCTTGGAAGAGCATTTCCAATTCTGTGATAGCGATTTCCTTTTTTAAAAAGTCATGTACAAAATATCATTCTACATTCTACTTGTCCCAATTATCAAATAAAGTACCAACACTATAAAGTATCAGACTGTTTTCTTACTAATTGGTTATGCTTGGCAATCATCTCTTGATCAGCTTTTGGCAACTTGGCTGCATCCCCCGCCTGTATCACCGAGCTACGTAAGGTACGCGCTGACCCATTTTTCTTGTCTTTGTTCAATTCCTCCTCAACACGCTTCCTCAAGTTTTCCGTTGTTTCAGAATGTCTTTTTATCACTTCCTCGATGCTTTTCAGCCGAGATTGCTTCACATAGTACAAAATGAGGGGATCCTCTTTCTCGTGGGAACGTATCCGTTGCTCACATTCTTTGTATTCTTGAAGTAGAGCGTCCAGCGTTCCACTGTCACCTATTACTCCAACAGAGGTTTGCTCCATCGTCATGCTGGACAACTTTGGCTATGCAAAAGAACAATTTTTCTGTGTCAGAAAGACAGATTACCCATTTAAACCTCTTCTTTCACCACTCAAAGCGAACACGCCATAATATGTAATTAGACTAATGTGCTTTCACGCGACAAAATGACAAATATAGCAGCAAAGTCTCACGGTGACAAATTTACAAAAGCTATTGATCATAAAAATGAAGCTCTTGTACTTGCTTTGTGCTGAGTATTCTTGTATATTATACCTTTATCCACCTTTTAAATAACAGTCAGTCAGAAGACTTGTAAAATGCGGGCTAATATCCAGCAACTTGAGTTTACTCAAGTAAACAGGAAAGTGGTTTGTTGAAAACACCAAACGGAAATGGGAATGAAAGCAATCAACTACTTTCTTTTCGGCGACACACATTTGCCCGTGAGAAGAGAAAAAATACGACTGCAGTGAAGCGCTCTCCGCACTATGTATTTTATAGACGGTGCTACCCTGGCAGAAACTCGTGAAATGGAATAATAATATGCTATATGCGAGCTACTTATCACCTTATACTAGCATATTTACCAATGGTATGTAGATGCATGATATACCCCACTAATGACACTTTGAGTTGCCCTTACAAAACGCCCATCATTCCAACGATACATCAGCAACGATAAATAATTTACTGCCGTCTAATGAACTAAATCCGAAATGCCACAATATTATGTCTTTATAGACAACAAATGAACTGACAAAAGAAAAATGCAATGCGACATAACTTGAGTATGCAATTATAGCACCAGTCTATATATTATGAAAACTTGACAGTTATTTTGGCAATAAAGCCTTGAAAGCATCTTTAAAATTGATGGTAAATGTTTCGTTTAAATTAAGATGAAACGGGAAAGCACGTAATTACGAATTTTAACTCGTTCTTTTTAAACTTGTTTTCCACTTATCATATAACTTGTAATTTTTTCAGCATGTTGAGTGGAGAAAATTAAAATTATTTTCATGTTTACCAAAATGTCTAAAAAGTTATCTGCGATTTGCTTGGAATAGAGAAAACGAAAGAAAAAAAGAAAGAAATCTCTACTGTGAAGAAATAGGTTGTGCAAAGCACCTAGTGGTACGGTATGAAGAGCTTCTCCCGGAATTCCGGAGGTGGTTGATCGATTTCCCCAACAGGAAATAGTGTCATTAGTATGAGAGGTTTAGTTAATGAAACATGCAGAGAGTTTCTCTTGATAAAAGCAAAATCAAATAAAACATACAAAATAACAAATGGAGTGCTTTTACTTGTATTTCCTGAGTGAACCAGCAGGACAAAACATACTCAAGGAATTCTTGATAAGTAAATGGACTACAAAAATTTAATCAAGTCTGATGGACTGTTATTGTACAACAAGAAGAAAACTTATTTTGTCATAACTTTTTATGATAGAAGCAAACAGAATACCTGTTGTGTCTTGGGAAAACTTTGTTCTCCCAATGTGATTATGGTATCAAAAGTATACGTATTGAAAGTTTTCCAGAAACTATTTTCCATGGTCAGATTTGGTACATGCTCGAAAAACACCGCAATATGCGACATTATGTATGATTCAATTTAAGCATAACAGTAGAAATTGTTGTTGAGTAAAAGCATAAAAAAATTGTACATAAATTATTATAACTATTAATTTTACATTTCAACTTAATGGAATGACGCAAGTACACAAAAATGGCTCTTAATTGTTACTGTTTTATTTACACACAAAAAGCAGAAAAAATGGTAAAAGCAGCGCATGTTAAATATCTTATTAGTTGATGACAGCTATTAAAAATGAAACAAACCCGCTGAACTAAAATCATACCGGATTGATTTCGCCATTTCTTACTGGTATGTTGTTTATCGCCCATTTTTCGGAAAATGAAGGAATGCCGTTGGAATTACTAGGGATGGTCATGGGTTGATTGCTTTGAGTACATCCCATCATTTATCATTTTTAGTGTTTTTACAAATCTCATTTATGACGGTCAGTATCGTGCACCTTTCTTCTATTATGTTTGTGAACTCCATCGTCATAAGAGAAAGAGGCATAAATCCTTGAAAAGTTGTCGTATCCAAAAGGTTAAACAACATTTTGTTATTATCGCAAACACATATAAAACTTTCACTTGTTTTATTGCTTTGCATTTTTAAGTGTCCAACATGCATATCATTTCACTATAAAGTCACGAATGTTATCCCAAGTATTTTAAACTACATGGCCCACAATTGTATTCAATTTGATTTAACATTTTGTCGTGAAAGTACAGGAGCAGGTACTTTAGACAAGCTTACAGAACACTTAACTGTAAATCACGAAACATTGAAATAAATACATAATATTAAATATACAATTCCAAAGTATTATGCGTACTCATGATAAAAGATAGTTGTGTATGACAAAAAGACACTGTGTATTAAATTTATCAACATAAAAACCATGTTCACACCAGGTACAACAAATATAAAAAATGGATTTTATTGTCGAAATGTAATGATTCGCACAAATAGAGGTATACATCCTCCACAAAGTTGTGTTTCAAGAAGTTGTAGACTGTATACATTATTGAAAACCCTTCAAATAAAGTGGACGCGTAGTAATATCTTTGAAACTCTCTTGAAGAAGACTGAAATAGCCAGCCCCGTGCCCCCTTTTCCGATGAACCACCCGTAAGACAGAAAAAAGAGGTATGTAACACGCAATGTTCAATGATGTTTTTGTATCTGTCAGTGAACCGAAATAATCACACCCTCTATATCTATGGAATGCTGTCACAACCTTATCGCTCTCACTGACAACACTCATAATGGTCGCAATTCATGTACGACACCGCAACCAACACGTTAGGTTAGCAAACATGCCATTTTTCTACTTTCTCTCTTGTCATCCAAGCCTCCTTTTTGGAATTTGGACGCCTTTTTTATCCCAGCTTTCCTTATGAACAAAGCCTTGTATTTGGTTATTCGACAACACAATATGCAGTGGGCAAACAACATTAAAGGAATTGAAGGAGTGTGTACACAAGGCAAATTTTGCACGTGAAAATTGCGATGCTTTCACTTGTATAACATCTCAGAGGAATTTGGCTTAACGTTTCCTTAGTCTTGCTATCAGTATTACACATCTTCAAGTAACACCATGCACTCCAAATAGCACACTTACGTGAGCAAACAAACTCGTTTCTGTAACTATTCTTTACAAAAAAGACTGGCAACCACTATGGTTTATGCGCAACTAAACTTTTAATCGTTTTTGAAATTGGTAAATGAAGCGAGCTATGTCATTTTTCTTTGAATAACTACTAATTATTCTTATAAAGATTTTTATAAAACGAGACCGTTATATTAAGAGTCTAAATGAAATAGCACGAATACTTGAGAGACAAAGTAATTGTTCCGAATTTGAATTAACATTAAAAGCAATCAATATCATATTTTATTTTATTGTCATAAAACATTTTTACAGTTTTTATAGTAAATTCCATATTTCATACATTTGCGTGCTTTTGCACTGAATCTTTGTTTTAGTAGCATAATATGCTTACTTCCTAAGTATTCATGATTATCAGTGCCGTATTATCAGATATTTGGTAAACTGCAATTAAATTAATGTATTATTATAAACCTATTTGCCCTCTTATCATGGCATACTAGCAAACTCATCATCGCATTGTCTGCTTTACTTTACCCCAACTTTCACTAATAAACTTTCTATGTAAATACTCGTAAAAGCATAGCACGCACTTCTTTCTACAGAGGTGGTGCTCGGTCCTCACCACAAAGCTTCAAGCTTTTACCTTTGTTCAGCATTGCACGGTGGTGTTACTCAATGAGAAAATGAGATTCCATCTAGTCAGCTGCAAAACACAAGAAGAAATTATCGACCGCATTACATATACTTTCCTTTTGATGCATGAAAGCAGTATATGGTCCAGTTTTCCCTTACTTTTCCAGTTGTGCCAAAATGTTCTTAAAACTCCGTCAGTACGATTTAGATACGTAGATAACGCACGACTGACACGACTCATTCGAAGCTTTTTATCGAACAACGTACAAAAATATTATAATTTAACTAGATTCACCGGAGCAACTAGCAGCCCGTAGCCAAAATATTATTATATGCTCCCAATGCAAAATTATTATTATTGTGTTGACATTCATACATTTTTTTTCATTTGACACTTGACAGTAAAAAGAGGGACGGCCACTTGCCGCACTATCGACTGTGCTAATTAATTATTGCATTAAAGTGACTAATAACCTATAATGGATTTGCTAACATTGAATCGCAAGTTAGAGCCTTGGCCATTCTCTGATCCACCCACGATCCCTAGATTCAACTTTGAGAAGTTTTCACCAAAATGGAGAAAGTGGATGGCTCAAAATTGGCCTTTGAGCATGGTTGCATCCTGCGTTTACCTTTTGCTTATATTTGGCGGACAACGATTCATGAAACAGCGTCAGCCATTTAATCTAAAACCTGCCATGGCGGTGTGGAATCTAGCTTTGGGAATTTTTTCCACTTGCGGCTTTCTCCGCACGTTTCCTGAATTGTATCAAGTACTTTCTGGGCCAAACGGTTTTCACCGCTCAATTTGTGTTCGCGATATTCTAAATGAATCATCGATATTCTGGGCTTGGTTGTTTACCTTGAGTAAACTCTTTGAGTTGGGTGACACTGTGTTCATCGTACTTAGGAAGAAACCTCTGAACTTTCTACATTGGTAATTGTTATATAGATTGCATGTAGATTAAATTGTTACTTAAGTTTATATGAACATGTTTAATATTTCGTTTGTTTCATGACAGGTACCATCATGTAACGGTGCTAACATTCTGCTGGGCATCTTTTTCAGAATTTGAACCGATTCTCCGATGGTTTGGTGTTGTTAATATGTTTGTACACGCAGTAATGTACAATTACTACTTTTTAAAGGTACGTGGTGTTTGGAATTGAATAATTCACTAAATAGTCACTATAATAGACCCATGAACTGTATTTTCTCTTTTAGGCTATTAACATTCCCGTGCCAAGAACGATTTCTATGATGATCACCACAATACAAATGAGCCAAATGGTTATTGGGATTGGAGTAAACATCTACGCAATCTACATTAAAGGTTGATTACAATTTGCACTTTTTTAAATGCCCGATAAAATGCATAGGTGTAATATGATGATTTGATAAAATGCATGGTACAGCCAAAGGAGAACCGTGTGCCCGTAGCGAGGAAGCGATAAACCTTCATTTGATGATGTACGGATCGTATCTGATCCTGTTTGCCAACTACTTCTATAGAGCATACATTGTGAAAAAGCCTCTCATGAAGAAGCATGATTAAATACAACATCTGCCAGTTTACTTGAGTTTACTACACAAAACGTGTTTAATATCCGCCCTTTATAACCGAACTTAATACCTTGTTACAGTTTGATAAAATAAATTGTTGTAAATTTTAAAAATTAAATTATTGTCATTGTTGAGCATAAAACTTTATTAAACCCAACACTTATAAGCTCTGACCAAGAGCCCGTCTCATAATCTCGTATCCTTGTCAATGCATACTTTTACCCGAAAATATTTAATTAAATTAAGGATCATTAAGGAAAATTAAGGATCGAGAGACCGAAATGGTTGTTGTTTCAGAGAAACAGCAGCGAAGAGTGAACTCACTTTGACTCTGGTACATTATAGTAGTTTGGCAATTTGCAATTTTCTTTTAGAGTACTGCTAGCGATTCATGAATTTTGTCAGATAAAATCATCAGTGTTTCATAAAATCGTAAAACATATAATTGTTCATTTGCAGGGTGTAGGATTTGGAAAATATACCTATGCATTATATCGTGTGCATGACCAAATCATGATACTTATTTCTATGTTCATTTTAAAGTATACAGATCTTAGCCATGACTGATCTATGGATGCGGACGGAAAGATTCAATAGCTAAAATGTGTTTTTGAGTACGTGTAATATCGTTTCATCGTGTTTATGTCGACATTTTAAATGTGATAGAAGCTTAATTACAGGGCACAACGAGATTGTATCCTACTTTCTGACAGTTGTAAGTAATTTTTTAGCACACCACGCACACGACTCATGCCGATTTACGCTACTACTTACTCTAGTACTAGCCACTTTATTCCCCATGAATGTTGCATTGCACTTTTGCAATATATTCGAAGGATTGTAAAAATTACAAAATGTTCATGGATGAGAAATATTATAATGAAAAATATGGTAATAATTTGTATTAAGTAATTTTGTCATATAAATACTTTAGAAAAGTTAAATGACGACAAAAACGGATCTTTTTATAAATTCCCATGCATAATTTTGTCAAACTTTTTTAGAGTCAAATATCAAAGTATTGGAGTATTTGGTGCGAGCAGAATTTCTTTATACGGTTTACGCATCACATTTTCTGTAAAATATGTAAATGGGGCTAAAAAATCATTCGTAAAATTAGTTCAAAAAGTTGCTTGTAATCCAAAATGTCTAGTTTGCAACACCGGATGTACATTTAAATGCTATTAATCAATTTCACGAATTTAAAATTCGTCTGAAGCAATTTGTGATATGTGTGCTGACTTTGACAAATGAGTAGTTTTTAAACAGTTTAAACGGATTTCACACGCCTATAATTGTCATTGTAAAGACTGTCGTTTGAAATTGATTTAAATATTAAGCAGTGCGTTCTTATTTTGTATGATTGAAGATTATCTTGTACATATGTATGATGATTAATAACTCAATGTTTCATACATACTTTTTAGTGAAACTTCATACATCATAACACTAAAATGAAATCGACAAAACCGATACCTTCTATCGTAAAAATTGCATTGTAGACTTTTTGCGATAAAAACCTTTCATGCACTCCATTTATTGCAACAAATTGTAACTCTTGTATTTTTTCAAGTTTTAATAAAACGATATGAGTGATCATAAATTTAACTATGACCAAACTCAATTGAAAAGACACACGTAAAGCAGTTAACTTTTACTCTCGTTTATGCATTCAGTTTTATTATATGCGCAGGTTAAAAGAAACTTCAGATTTGTCTACTCTTCAGATTGCACATTCGGTTGGAAACGTTTAATTTTAATGATGGTGGAACGAAAACGAATACGATTATCTGTACACAAAGTAAGGCACTTTGTTCATGTTCATGCGATGACATCTTCTATCTCGCATTTAACTATGCACTTAGACATGGTTCAGCAGTCAGAAAAGATGATGTATATGGTTTCGTTTTAATTTTGATTGCCACAGGTATTTTGCACATTACATAACTACATTTAATTTCTTCGCCAAATGTGTACTTGTTTATGAATTTGTTTCCTCTTTCCTGTTACATTTACATTTATTCAGATGATGTAAAAACAACAGTGGCGTCTGATTAACAATGGGATATGGATAAGTACGAAGCACAAATTTATACTATTTGAGCGATAAATGGACATAATTTCTCAGCGTACATTTTGTGCGTAAATGCATCAGGAAAAAATCAACCATTACATTATTGCATTACATACAGTAGTGCTGCTGTTGCATATACAAGAGATAAAATATCTATACAATAATCGTGTAGCTAAGTGCTTCTAAGGTTTATACGAATTACTAATGTTTAGTGATGACAATTGACTGGATGACAAGAAGCCTACATGTCCTTTCGAAAACTGCATCTTATCCCATCTTCACTTTTTAATCGCTCGGACTATTACTCCTTATGATTTGCTAAAAGATAATTCATGATCACATTTATTCGATAGTACTCCATTCCCTCTTGAAGCAGACGGAGCTGTGATCAAAACTGGATTACCCCGTTCTATTTTGTGTCAATTCTAAGTTGAGTGGAAGTCTGTTTTCATTTCTCTGGCTAAAATTGCTGCATTAGAAGTAAATTTAAAATGTCTGAACATGTAATTAGGGGTGTGCAGTGGTTGTATCACGAATGGCACGAATTTTTCTACAAAGAGCTTACATTTGAAGATGTAAACCTTTGGAATTATACAGAAACTCCAACCATAGTTCCTTTTAGTTTTGAAAAATGTGATTTGAGAACCAGGACAGAATGGTTTCTGCAGAATTGGACTTTATGCTTATGGGCCACTGCCGCTTACATCCCCCTTATCTTTGGTTTGCAATGGATCATGAAAGAACGACCTGCTTACAAACTTAATGGATTGCTGTTTTTCTGGAACGTATGTCATGCAATATATTCAATAGCAGCTTTCACGCGAACGCTGCCGGAACTCCTACAAATTCTAGCCCAAGAAGATGGATTTTACCGTTCAATTTGTATCCGGTGAGAACTGAGTTTCAATGATAAACAGAATGAACTTGGTTAATGTAATGGTGTGAGCAACATTTCCTCCAATGTCATTTTAGGGAAAACTTCAATGAATCTTCCGCGTTTTGGGGATGGCTGTACTTATTTTCTAAAATAGCTGAACTAGGTGATACTGTATTCATCGTTTTGCGGAAAAAACCTTTAATTTTTCTTCATTGGTAAGTTACAATACAAAGGCATTGTAATTAACATGCATCTAATGCATGCACAAAGATTGTGGCTGTCCCATCGGAAGAAGGTAACTTTGTTCGTAACTGTATCTGTAAGGAAGGAAACATGACCAATCGCAGTTCTACTAACCGAATAAGATGGAAGGTTACATGCTGTCATTCGATTGTTCCAAAAGTGGTTAAAATTTTTGGATAAAAAATAAAATGACCTTAGTATTGCATCACATTCGACCTTTTAGTACAGCCATTATGTCATCTTAATTTTGGGAATTGAATGTTTAGGTGGCATCATATTACAGTTCTAAATGCTGTCTGGATTACAGTATTCCACTTGGATCCTGTTGGACGATGGTAAAGCTTAAAAATCCAAGAAACCTTTTTACATAGTGTTCCCGTTCATATTGTGAAATGTTTATTCAATCTTATATGAAAATTCTCTTTTATGGAATAATATGTTACGCGTGCTTTTATTTATTTGTTTACAGGTTTGGACTTGTCAATCTTGGTGTACATTCCCTAATGTATACGTACTATGCATTGAAGGTGTGTCACAATTATTAACAATAAAGATTTTCTTTGAAATTTTTGATCTGTTTAAAAAATCGTTTCTAATTTGGGGTTTATCTCTTCAGTCGGTTAATATACAAATCCCGAGAGAAATTTCCATGACCCTTACTACACTGCAAATCGGACAAATGGTTTGGGCTGTGTACCTCAATTTGTATTCTATATATTTAAAACGTAAGACTTGATTTCTGCAAATATTACATCAACTTTGAAAATAAATGTTAATGTTAAATACCAATTATACAGGCACTGGACGACCCTGTGCTCGAGATGATGGTGGAGTTAAGGTTCACTTCATGTGCTACTTTTCCTATCTCATTCTCTTTTCAAACTACTTTTACAATGCTTATTGCGCAAAGAGGAGAAGAGACCAAGGTTTTAAAGCCAAGATGGCTTAAAGGTTTTTACTGCAATTAAATATTATACAAAAAGTCAGCCCTGTGACTTTACTAATGATAAAACACCGATAATATGCAACAAAAGGTCTTTTACCACTTAAAATGAATGTTGCAACTTTACGGTGTGCACAGTTTACGAAGAGTACATGATGTGGTTGATAATATATAAATCGAAAAAGTATTTGTTCATAAATAATGTAAAAGTCTTAAGGTAGAAATTACAAAAATTGTATCATCATGAATGAACGTCAGGAAAACTAATTTTAGAATAGTAAAATAAAGATTATGCGTAATGCTCAGAATATTTACCACATAAATTGTAAAAAGTTTGCCTTGACCTGCAGTACGGGGTTTTTCATGCTGTTGGTTTTCCAATTATTTTCATGAACACGTGCTAAAAATAAACGCTTTGTCCATAGTCATCATATAAATAGATTATGCTACCGCAACGAATTCGCGAATTTGAAGAATTGTAGGATGATTTCTCGGAAGTGTTCCACGAAGTTACGGAATGAGTTCATAAAGGTATTTACGATAATTGAAAAGAAACAATCGAGAATCGTTTGGGCGTTAGAATGAATAAAAGCAATTGCTAGTAAAATAATTTCACGCGAATGCAAATTAAAGGGTTTTATAGCCATCATTATAATATTAATAACATTTTTCAATTATTTTCATAAAACATATACACTAATTTAAAACCATATTCAATCATTTCTAGATTATTCTACAGTTATACTGGTTGGAATGTTGCAGAATTATAATTTAGAGAAACGAAATTATGGTCAAATCAGTGTTAAAACTTGATGAGCTGTTGCAAAACCAAGTATATTCTTCCTGAAACAAGTCTATTTGAATTTTATAAAAAAGAAGAACCATGATTGAGTTATAGAATACACTTTTTAACTATTTGTTCTTAGCTTCTTACAGAAAACCAAACATTTTCTCAAAGTAACATCAATCAAGGTAAACCAAAATTGGCAATACGGATGAGTCTGCCACCACATGTCTACCGATTTAAAATAAGTAGCATTATCATGTAATTTTATTACATCGGAAACACGCGCATACAACACCACGCGCAAACCCATGCGTCAACGTTTCGGAAACAAGAGAGTCGCGTGTCCAAAAATATACAATTCAATATTCAACTCATTGTCGTAACCGAACAGCATAGTATCCGAAGAAGCCCACAAAGCTTGACACAATGAAACAATGGAAATATGTAAAATGACCAAATTGCAATTATAAAATATCTACATATACTTGCATACAACTGGCTACAATCACCTCTCAGTCTTACTGCTTCGGAAAGTTAAACGGTAAACTGCGGCTATTTTCAATTTTTCTTTCCATTTTGCTAAACTAAGATATTTGATAGCAAACCAGTTATACCATTGTGCGTGAGAAGAACTAGACAAGTTTTTGACTGGAAGAACAAAAACCTGTTCCGCTGCAGTCTATACTATCCAACATGGCATAGATATTGTGTCTCGGGATTTTAAAAAGACAAATGCCTGAAAAGATAGGTTATAGCGGACGTTTTGTACGACAAGCAACAACAAACAATACATACATTTTAAAAGAAATATTGGCTAACCAACCAATTTTGGATATAACTTCATGCTAAATGTATACATTCGCACTTGCTGCATGGTACCGCATATAACATGGTTTTCATCTGACAAAAAATCGCTGTTCACCTTGGTATACGAATTTAACAGTTTCATGCAAAAAAGTGCTAACTTTTTCAATCACTGGTTCTTACATAACTTGCATGGCTTGAGAGATTTGACAATGGCCCATGAACATTTTGGGGATTAAGATTAACCTTGATGAGACGAGGAAACAACGATCCCATGCTTGCCTATACAGAGTATACTTGACAATAAGAAGGATTGTACAGAGCCTGATTTCCATTAAAACCTATCTCACGTACAGTTTTTCCAGTTTAGCATTTCAAAACAACTACGTGATTATGCACCTCTTCTCACATTATTGCTGATTTTTAATCAGAAACTTTGTATGCCAGTTTCACATTTGACTTCTAGCTAGTATGTTCTTCAGTTCTTCAGGTTAAATTTTTAGCGATATCAAGTGCGAGATTTTATAAAATTAGGAGTTGTAATTTGTCTACTTATATATAAATTTCACAATGCAAGTAAACGACACATTTATATGGCCTTACGTTGACCCACCGGTGTTTGAATCATATTGGTTCGAAAAGTTTGACGTTGTCAAATGTAGAGGATGGATGGAACGGAACTGGACAATTAGCCTTTACATCTGTGTTTTGTACTTTTCATTTATAAAAGTAGGCACGTATCTAATGAAAAGTCGAGAGGCTTTTGATCTACGTCGACCATTAGCACTGTGGAACTTAGGATTTGCAATTTTCTCCATCGCTGGATTGATAAGATGCACACCCGAACTATGGTTTGTTCTTAAAGGAGACAACGGCTTCCATCGATCTGTCTGCATCAGGTAATGCTCTGGAACAAAGTCGCTCTTATGTTTATGTTGCCACTCAAGCATCATGTATTCAAATCAAAATAAATTTGATTAAATGTTGCAGAGATTATCACAATGAACCAGCTGCCTTTTGGGTAAGGACCATATACATAGTTTTGATGATAGATAAGTTCATGAATCTGGAAGGACATAACATTTTAAACATTTAAAATATCGCAAAATATTCTGTAATTGTTGTAAGTTTGGTTATCCAGCATTCATTTTATATGAGTTCAAAATGCTTATTCAAATGACAACTTAAAAATCATTTAAATTAAAGTCGTCGACGATAATTGTGAAAGTTAATGCGCAAATATAAATGTCCCAATTCAATTAAATGTCCAGACTAGATAAATGCATTTATAATATTTACTTTTATTGGAAATAGGCATGGATATGGACAGTTTCAAAGGTAGCGGAATTGGGTGACACAGCCTTTATCGTTTTTAGAAAGAAGCCACTTATGTTTGTTCATTAGTACGTGACCGATTTAAGCAATAACAAATAATTTAAAGTGCCAATGTTTAATATTTACTTGTTCTTAAATAGCTACCACCATGGGGTCGCACTTATTATGTGCTGGTGCTTTTATCCAGATTATGAACCCATATTTCGGTACTTTGGGATTTGCAATTATTTCGTTCATTCCATTTTGTACGGTTATTTATTCTTGAAGGTAAGTTGGTTATAATTAATGAAACTAAACCTGCATTAAACCAAATGATAATAACGTGTACATTTTAACCAGGCAATTGATGTCAAACTGCCTTCTATGCTATCGAAGGTTATTATTTCGATCGAGCTCCTGCAAATGATAGTAGGCGTGACTGTAAATGCATACGCGATTTGGATTAAAGGTAAAATTTAGCATAAAAATGTTTTTAATATATATATTGTAAAGATGATTTATATATTATAATATTACTATATTATTACAAATATTTGTGTTTCAGCTAAAGGGGAGCCATGCGAGCATCGAACGGAAGGAATCATTTTCCAAATGCTTGTCTATCTATCATTCGTTGTCCTATTCTATTACCTATTCAATACTTCGATGAAAAGCCGCACTTTATCCAAAGCTCAAAAAGAAAAGAAAGCCAAGTAGCAAACTATTACTTCTCTACATTATATACAACTTTTCAACAAAGCTGTGATAGAAAATAAACCATTTTGTTACAAAAGTTTTGTAGATATGTACAATTCGAATTTTCCGACAAGTCTCTACATTTTTAAGCAATTGCAGAGTTGCAATGTGCAAAATGAAAATTATGAATAATTGGGGTTTACAAAGTAAATTTTTTTAAGACAAAAAAGGCTTATAAGCCTTTTTAAAATTTC
Organism: Entomobrya proxima; assembly: GCA_029691765.1. Taxonomy (NCBI): domain Eukaryota; kingdom Metazoa; phylum Arthropoda; class Collembola; order Entomobryomorpha; family Entomobryidae; genus Entomobrya; species Entomobrya proxima. The sequence continues at coordinate 9,725,994 of CM056170.1, read as the reverse complement.
TACCTCTATGGAGACGATGAAATTTTTTTGCAAAAATAAGCCAAAAATAAGCCTTTTTTGGCTTATAAGCTAAAATATTGGCTGTTGGGGTTTTCACGGTTTCTTAGAAACAGCCAATATTTTAGCTTATAAGCCAAAAAAGGCTTATTTTTGGCTTATTTTTGCAAAAAAATTTCATCGTCTCCATAGAGGTAGAAATTTTAAAAAGGCTTATAAGCCTTTTTTGTCTTAAAAAAATTTACTTTGTAAACCCCATGTTTCTAAGAAACCGTGAAAACCCCAAATATCAATTTTTTTACTGCAAAACTCAAAACTGGTACAATAAAAAGTTAGTTTTATGTACACAGTCAAAGAATTTTGCATTTGGTTGCTGGTACTAAAAAGCAAGAGATTTTTAATTGGAAACCATCTTTTTTAAATCTAAAAAGTGAAATCTGATATTCATCTTTATGAAAGCAGGAATGTATAAATGTGTAATTATAAAGCAGGAATAATCGTTGGAAGTCGGAATAGTATTACGTGTAAAGATTAATGAAGTTTTAGTTTTAATAGACGGGCAAATAAAATTCTATGGATAGAACGGGTAATGATAGTAATGAATGTGTAATCATTAAACATATCTTCCCAAGAGCCAATACCCAAAGGAAGTCCCTTCTCAGCTTCTGCCTGATACAAATAAACCCTAAAGATACAACATAAACCAATGCCCCGACCCAAATGAATGCTTTTACTACCAGTACATGCGTTTTCATTCACATTGTATCAACTTGATAAAAAACGTGGGTAAGCTCATGACATATAGGATCGTATGGATAAGTATAATTGCGTTCACACGCAACAGCGTATTATTTACTTTTGCAAGATTTACCTTCAACTTTCGTTCCAAGTTCCAGGAGAGCATCACAATGGTGGAAACGAGTGTGCTATATTCATACCCGCGTGATGCAACCATAAAAAATTATCTTGTTATGTTTGATTGAAAATCATAAGACCATTGTCAACCATTATCGAATATTTGTTTTGTGGGAAACCATATATTACATAAAAGGTACGTATTGTAGTGGTCCGAGCAAACCATAATTATCATTATGAACATTTTTAGCTTGGACCATGTACATTCATGGCGTGTCTGCAAGTAGTATGGTGCATTGCAATGTGGTATGACGGGAAAATGGATAAAGATGATGAATAGAATTACTGAATTATGCTCAACATAGTCACACGAGTCACACGTACATGTAGGAATTAACGGCAGGACATGTGCTGTTGAGTCAATGAAATGCATACTATTCAAAATAGAAGTTTTTTTCTGTCCATAGTCCACATTATGCTAAACGAAACAGAAAAAGGTCGGTGAATGCTTTATCAATTAGTGTTAACACAAAAGCAAGCTTTTATTCTCGGATATATAAATGTACAGGTAAACTTGTTGCGAACACAGTCGACCTTTGCAGCTACTTGAGACAACCGCAATTACCTACTGACACAGAAAGTTGTGCATAATTTGAATAAAAGCTTTTAAATTCGAGACGAGAGGATCGTTAAATAACTTTTAAAGTTTTGTCCATATCGTTTGTCACAAATAACTTTGGGGAAAATGAACGGAGGATCCCAAGTTCCTTTACACACTATTTATCTTGTCCGACAGTAAGTTAAATTTAAAAAATTTTAATAAAAATTGCAGTAAATAAAGCGTCAAATTTCATGCGTCCTATAGTTAACTATGAATTGCAAATTTATAGCGGAGAAAGCGCTGCAAATGTAGCCCAAATTAATTTCCCACCAGAAGAAGATGTCCTAACCGAAACCGGAAAATGCCAAGCCGATTTACTTGGGAAGCACTTGAAGGATGTTGTGTTCACCAAGGCGTATGCCAGCACCTACTCTAGGTCAAGCGACACGGCAAAGTCTATTCTTAACAATTCGAATATGACATCCAGGCCGGAATTGAAAATTGATGCAAGGATTCGTGAAAGGGTAAATATACCAAATAAAATGATTTTTAAAAAACTTTCATTATACCAATACCAATAAACACTATAATGATATTACAGGAACTAGGCGACTTTGTTGGAAAGCCTGCACAAGATGCGTTCAAAGCATTGTTCGCCGCAGTCAAGCAGGGAACCCCGATCGCCAAGTTTGAACTTCCGGGAGGAGAAACTGTAAAGGAATTCGATGGAAGAATTGAATCCTTTGTAAATGTAAGTTTCAAACCTCTTCAAATCTATGCATGCAAGTTTGCAAATCCTGCAATGTTACGATAATTTTTTCAGGACTTGTTTCACGAGCTCCGAATCAGCACAAAACCAGAAACAGTATTGATTGTATCCCACGGATTGACCATTCTACGTCTAATGTCCAAACTGACAGAGCAGGGCAGGAACCTCACGCTCCAGGCATACAAATTTTCTGAAGCCTGCAGGCCCATGAAAAACACAAGCTACCATGTTTTCACTCTCCAGCCACCGTTGCCCGATTGTACTGATGCTAATACATGCTTAGAATTCCTCAAGTACCATCAACAAAACCATTTGGAAAGCTTTCAGGGTACTGCCGTTGACCATGGCGGCCCATTAGCTTCCGCTTTTACCAAGTTGACTGAAATGGATTCCTCCATTGCTAATCAGTGCTCAATGCAATGAAAGTACTTTGTTTTATAATATGCCATATTAAAGACATACATATTTAAGCCTTTTAATGTTTCATTAAAGAGAATAATATTTTGAGTAAATCAATTTACTATGTAAATGTGTCTTTATGATCATGGTCAATGGACATTTGTAGTCTTCTCATTCTTTGCATGAACTCATTGCTCGCTTTCCCCTGTCACTACCAACTACCAACACATCTCGCATCGTCTCCATTCTCAATCAGCTTGGTTCTGTTGTGCTTTCTCTGTCATTTCATCTGCTTTGATGCTGCTGCTCTGATCCTGTATCCTCGTCATTCATCCATCAACATTATTGTGTTCAGAAAAGTGTTTCTCCGGCTACTCCAGTCACTGGAGCCCAGTTTAGTGTAGAGCTCCAGCTTCAGGCTAGTCACTTTAGCGGAGAGGAAGTAGAGATTAAAAACTGTCATAGATCTCATCAGTATGGCTAGAACTGGCTGGATAATTTGTGCCGGTGTGTTGGCCAGGTTTTGTTTATTTTTAACTAACTTCCACAAAGTGTTTCACAAACGGGTGGAAATCTCAACACCACTAAACTCTTGGCTGAGAGGTAAGAAGTATAATTGGACATGTAACGAATGATAACTTCCGGTGTGATTAGTAAATAATGGTACGGGTGTCTGTTGGGCTCAGCTGATTATAGGAAAATGTTGCTGTATTTATGTGGCTAATTGGTCTGATTCTGATGGTTTTATGTAGTTCAAGAGGGACTGTTTTTAAAGGGGAAAAATATCAGTCCTTATGAGGGAGACACTTACCATGAGACGCCAATCACGTTATTATTGGCGGAGGTACTCGGGGGACTCCCAGAAATGGGCCTGTTTCTGGTTTTCATCCTTTGTGATGTGCTAACGGCTGTCATCTTGGCACTGGCTGTGGACGAAGCCAAGTCATTTTATGTGAGTGTCAAAAACCATGATATTCTTGTCCCTTTGTGGCTTGAAATTATAATATTGTAATTTCTTTCTTAGTTAATAAAGTCACAAAAAGAATCCAAGCACTTGTCCGAGGCAAAACAACTTGAGATTCGGGAGGATGAGAGTTATGCGCCATACGTGATTATGTCCTACCTTTTGAATCCGTTCTGTGTCATGAATTGTGTTGGGCAAACAACAACCGTGTTTGGAAACCTAACATCGGCCATTTCCATATATTCCATGTTGAAAGGTGTGTAGTTGGAAATGTTTTAGCTGTTGGTTGTCAATAAATGTACTGGTAATAAAGGTTGATCCTTTTATTTGTAGGACACCGAGTCATTTGTGGAATCAGTTTAGCCCTTGCTGCCTACCAATCGTTATATCCTGTCAGTTTAATCTTTCCAGCCATTATCTGCATATATGATAAAGAAGTGAGCAAGAATAAGGCAGCAAACTGGAAACTTTCGGTGGCGAAAACAACCTTGGCTTTTATATATCCACTGGCTGGATATCTTGTTCTGTCTAAAGAGATTTGCAACGGTTGGAGCTTCCTTGATCAGACTTATGGATTCATGTAAGTGCTCTATTTGTTAAGTGAGAATTGTATAAGTGAAAATTTACAATGCTAAAACCAAGTACCTATTTTAATTAATAATGCTGTTTGTTTGCTAGACTAAACGTTCGAGATTTGAAACCAAACATTGGATTGTTTTGGTACTTTTTCACTGAAATGTTTGAGCATTTCCATCTCCTTTTCATCTGCACATTCCAAATTAATGCATTCATCTACGTCATTCCTTTAACAATTCGATTCTTTGACGAACCTTCTCTATTGGTATACTCTTTTCACGTGTTGTTGGCAATATTCAAATCTTACCCTTCCATTGGAGATGTCGGATTCTATTTGGCACTTTTGCCAATGTGGAAACATTTATTTCCATGTATGACAATAGCATAATTATTATGATACAGGATGCAATTTTAAGGGAATCCAAAACATGTTTGCTATTATATAATTACAGTTATGCAGCAAAAGTTTTTGGTCGGATGTTTCTTTATTGCTACTGCTGTACTTGCCCCAATTCAGTGGTACCTCTGGATATACTCAGGGTCCGCTAATGCAAATTTCTACTTTGGAGTAACTATTGCGTTTGGAACAGCTCAGGTGATTTTTTAAAACAAACTGCATACTAGATCATGTTAAAGATCCTATTCCATCCTCCATCCATACTAATTAATATGATGGTTAAACCGATACTTAAGGAGGAGCTTTTATTAGATGCGTAGTTTTCGACCACTTCTGATCATTATGCAATGTACTATATTATGACTTTTTAGATATTCCTGCTGACGGATGTGTTGCTGGCATTTTTGAAGAGAGAGTACTACCTAAAGCACGGAATGTCTAAAGAGATAGACGGAAAACCTGCCGGTTTGAATTTAAGATGAGTATTATGAAGTTGCTTAAAATCCACGCACACACAAAGCATTAACTGATACTTATTATATAGTCATGTCAAAGACCGATTGTTATAGTATAATATTATGTGTTTTATACATGTTTTGTTTTATGAGTTGTTCCTTCTTTCATACTATTATTGCAAATGTTTTTATTACATATTACTAATTATTACTTTCGTAAAATATAGGCAAACATTTGTGCAGAATATCGTCATCGTTTGTTGTACTTTTAAATTTTTGTGACCACGTGCGCAGTAATCAAAGTTCAAGGTTAACAAAAACAAAATGAGAGTTTATAGTTGAGTTTCATTACTTTACGTCATTCGTTTTATGAGCTTCAGACGAAAGTCATTGCCTTGCTTCCATCATTCAAATATTACTCTGCAGGCGGTGGACAACATTCCCAATCCTCTCCCCACCTTTCCTTTTCTTCCGTTCTTTCTTTTATCACTTGACAAGCGTGTTTAGGATCTGGACAGCACAGTGGCTTGACCTCAAACTGGCACGGTATTTCCCCGCCTAGTAATTTTAGGCGTTGAGGATCTTCCCAGATGAAGTCCGCCTGTTATTCACAAAAAAATTACGAAAAAAGCATATTGCATGAAAGCAATTAAATATTTTGTGAGGAAACCTCATATGTTGAAAGGTGATCAAAAGGAGGACGAGGATCTGCCGGACGTCCACCATCCAAGCAGTAGTAAGGCATGCATTTTGGTGGAAATCCTTTATCTTCATACATTTCATGTGCCTTTCTGGCCTTAATCTATACGTTAGTCAAATGAGAAATCAGTGGCAATTGGCAATTGTGACAAATAAAACAAATTGTCGAAAAGTTGCCAGCTAAATGTTTTGGCGTTTTTTGCCAACCTGGTGATCAATTGAAGCATATTTTGGTATATCCGCAAATGGAGGATATTTGTACGATGACCTGTAAAGAGACTCTACGCATTCTGGAGGGTATCGACATCTTTCCTTCTCCAGCTTATCCATCAGTCTATACTTGGCTTGTTTGATAGCTTGCTGTGTTGGGAACTGGTTTTGAACAGGACATTCTAGAGTGCCACCAGAGCATAGTAGCTTTGGACGCCTTGGGGGAACCCGTGGGTCTGGTACATATCTTGGAGTATTCCACACGATCGGGTATTTTCGTGTAGGAATGGTAGCTGCCTGATGGATTTTGCATGGGTACTCACAGCCGCAACAGGCGTCACAAACTTTTACGTCATCAGGGCATGGGCAGCAAGGAATTGGTTTTGGACATCCACAGCAATCAGAAGTATCGGTTCCTGGTTTTATTAAATTTTCTTTCAACAGTTTCGGCTGTGGTGGTTTTATTTTTTGGGTAGAATATCTTATTTCAATCCCACAAGAATTATTACAGTCCTAAAAAAAGAAACATGGTTCACAGTGATTTATTTAATATGTTCTGGAATTTTTATAAAGTACGCAATGCCAATGGTTCAAAAAGAGGTTTTAGGGTTCAATATGCTGTACACTGTACACACATTGTCTTCACAAGGTTGCATGGAACACCCTCCACACGGTTCTTGTTGACCACAAATTTGGCCAAAGTGCTCTTGTGGCATATCGAACGATCGAGAATAAGTGGTCTCAGTGGTGAATGGACATAAAAATTGCTTTGGCAAAAATTGTCCCTATATTAAAAATGCTTGTGATTAGTTTCCTGATCTGATTGAAGATTTAAAAGAGACATGAATAAACGAAAATTGTAATTGTTTTTACAAATTGCGGTTGGACTCCATCAACCACACGATGTCGTCTGGTGGAAGGATCATTGAAAATGCAGTCATTGTAATCTCGGTTATAAGTGGATTCAAATCGTGATCTATTGAGAGGAAAATCCCAGTTTAAAATATATTATTGTGAATAATTGCATTTTCATATTATTTTTAAATTATAAACTATAATAGTATGACTCAAGTTTAACCTTTCCACTGGTGGAGTACAATCACAGTACGGAGGAACACCAAACCTTGGACCTTTGCTGAAAGAGTACTGTGAAAGTTGCCACCACGAAATATAAACTTATGAAAGAGTGTATTGATGCTTGGATTGAATGAATGATTTAATATGAATGCTGACCCTTTGTTTCCACACGTTATCTGGTTGTGCTAGCTGGGGTGCAAAACTATTCGAAAGAAATGAGCTTGCATTACTCCATTGTTTGAAATTGTCTCCATATTCGGAAACACCAGTTTTTTGCTTGCATTGTTCTGCAATAGGAATTCTGCAAAAAAAATTAATCGCAAGTCATTCAATTAAACAACTTGTAGATGTTGTCATTGTTTGATATTGTCTTTAGGTATGATGAAATTCGAATTTGTACAAAGATATTTGCGACTTTGCAAAACATACCCGCCACCGGTAGCTGGAAAGCAATCGCACATAATGATACCGTTGGGCTAATGACAAGAACGAGATGATGATTTATGAAGTTGGTAGACTTTTTTTGTAAAGTTGGAGTTTTTCATAAATGTATAATAATCAAAAGTGTAGTTGCAAAAATGCTTGCGTGAACAAGATTACTTCTTTTGGCATTTGATGATTTGATATATTTCCAATTACCTGCCCATCTTGTCATAGCGATTTTCTCAAGGTCATCAAAAATTAAATGCTGTGCGGGGCGAGGCGTATTTACCCTTCTTGAAGAAGATGCTTCTTCGCATAAAAGATGGATATCCTTTTTCTGGATTACTCCATTTCAACTTGAACTCGACAATAAAGGGCGTCAATAAAAAATCGTTTCGAAAGAATTTTTCTTCCTTTTAAATAACATGTTGGCAGCATACAATATTGGCAATACCACTTTATGGTTTATTAAGATACTTGGATGTTCTAAAATACGAGCCATTTAGTCTGGAGCACAAAAAAATTTTGCAAAAAGTATTTGCCTTTGGGCCAAGAACTTTTCAAATATTTGTTTAGATACATATTTATAATTACACATGCCTTCACTTTATGCCATGTTTACATTATACATTTAACTGATGATGCATAACCACATTTAATCATGAATTGTAAAACTTTTCGCAAATCAGCAGGATGTTACTCATTTAAGTTTATTTGTCGAGATTAAAGTAATTATAATTTTAAGATTCAATGACAAAAGTCAAGAGTACAAAAGGAGTGTATATTCCAACATTTGTTAGTACATATCAAAAATCTTGTGTCATCATTTCCGTTTGATTCTTCTAAAGAGTTGGGATGTGGCATGGGCTTGAGTGTTATCAGATATCAAGGACAAACTAGTCTAACAATTAATTGTATTAAAACAATGCGACCTGTTGAAAGATGTTGTTTAAGATTCAAGTTGAAGCAGGACTACACGTGTGTAGTATGAATAAGATGTGTTTGTTTAGGTATTAAGAAATGAGTTAGATATGATCATGTCCATATATCATGACGGTTAAAATTGAAACTTTATTACCATTATTTACATAAGGAAATGTCTAAGCTCTTTTGCAAACTGCGGTTGTTTTGAGAGAACAAGTAAAACATGATCGTAAAAAATCCAGTATTAAAAGATCAAGATATACGATATACACACACAAATCAAATAAAACATAATTTGGATCTTTACGTACTAGTTATGTCGGTTTAATGCAAAATCGTGATAATCATGACTATAGTCTAAGCGCACAAAATATCATACAACTACCGTTCCGTAACCAAGAGTTCATGCTTTGGTGGGCACAAAATGAAACCAGATCTTGGACCAAGGTAAGGCGGTGGTGCGACAGGATTAAGCGCAAATCTATACTTTTGAAGAACGCCTGTAAAGAACAGGAAATATTCATTCATAGCTAGTAGTTCACCTGGACCTGGAATACACATAAAAAATAACAATTAGTCCATTGTTTACACTCCAATAAAAATACAGCATTGCATAATTGAATGTTGAAATATCTTACAAGACCGTTTTCCTGTGAAAAATGGAATTACATGATCATCTTTACGAAAGCTACCATCTTCATTAATAAATCTGTCTGGTCTAAAATTCTGGGGATCTTTCCAATATTCTACGTTGTGGTGAATTTCATACAAGTTGAACAATAGAACTGTTCGCTTTGGCAGAAAGTAGCCTTTGAATTCTGTATCTTCAAGAGCTGTGTGCATCAGACCAAGAGGTACCATAGACGACTTCCGCAATACTTCAAGCATTGTGGCCTCTGTGAATGGCATTCTGTTGGGGGAAGTGACGACAATCTTTTATGAATCATGAACAACAAAGCTTTTGCCAAGAAGAAGCTCAAGGTAAATACTAGAACTTACAACTTGTTTACTCTAGAAGAGTACCTCGCATAATTACTTCAGGTATACACTACACAACACGCGATTAGAGCTACAATCATTTAAGACAAGAATCTACTATGAGAATAATCACGACTTTACTAACCTAGCCTAAGCGGCATTTGCTATACGTATAATTATAAGTTATATGAGTTGCAGTACCTATTGTTATTTTTTAACCAATCGTTTATTCTAACTGAACAATTGAGACATATTTGCTTACCCATAGAAAATACTAATTAGAAATTATCAATGTTAATTATATGTGATACCGACACATTAGTCATATTTTCAGTATTTCTTATGAAAGTATAATAAATTATGATCTGGGAAAAGTATGAAAACCATGTTTAAAAGCAGTAGGTGGTACTTTGAAAGATTATGATCAGTGACAAATGTCATCCTGATTCATTTTATTTTAGGAATTCCCATGCAAAGATCCATTGCTGTAACAAGCTCACTGAAAATATAATACCTACTCGTATTATAGACAATAGTCTGCCATGCCTCTATAAAATTCAGTAATTGTACTCGCGCATTACACTTTGTTAAATTATAGCCCTTTAGAAAATTTCTAATAATCTATATCGTTACCTCGAAGTCTGAACCAGAAAATGATTGCAGCCTTAAAGCATTACTTTACCTTAATCTGTCTTCAAGGCTTGGTAATCTGGATTTCCCAACAACGTCGTCAATTTCTTGTTGAACTTTATCCTGGATTTTTGGATCAACAGCCATGTACAAAAATGACCATCCCAAGGTTGAACTTAGGGTATCAGAACCCGCAAAGAACAAATCCAACAGGGTATAATGGAGATTTCTCACTATTAAAAAAGCACATTATCATAATTTTCCCATTGCAATTATTGCATTAACTATTTTCTCATAAATTAATCAAATGAACAGTCAACAATGTATGCCTACTTCCAACTTCTCCATAAAACACGGACCCTGGATCAGTTGTACTGTAAATTCGAGTTAGCGTGACATCAATGAAATCACGTTCTCGTCCCGGAACGTATGTGTCTACGTGTTTGCGGATCATCTCCCGGAACAATCCTTCTGGGGCTCCCAAAAACTTCAAACCTTTGCTATATCCGGTGTAGTCTGGAGCTAATTTGGCTAACCATGGAAGGAAGCATGCAATGCCAAGGATGTTTTGCTCAGCTATTCCCCTATGATTAAAATACATTTATTTCAATAAGTCCTATTATGTATTCGTATTTTCCCAGGAACACAAAACAAAAGTTGCTACATAGTTTGCTGCAATTAAACCAATCATTACGTACACAAGCATAATTGGGTGCATTTGTAAAACTTTATGACGCATAAAACGCTGGAACATAATGCTCAAGTTTGAATCTAATAAAGCATGCCATCGTGTCATTATAATGATACACATTTTTAAGACAATAGGCTCGTTCTTTTCATAGTAACTCAAGTCTTTCGGAATATCTGGAATCTCCGCAGCTAGATTTATGAAAACAATCCCGCAGATTTCTTTTTAATTGCACAATGTTACAAATTCTTTTTTGTGGTTTGTCCTTCGTTTACCGGGGATTGATGGCCATAGTCTGCGTTTAAGCAACGCATATCTATGTCCGTATGGGCGGTGACTTGAAAACTCCTACCCCAATCTTATGAAGCTCATGTAAATCTTGACGCAGGCAGATAGATGGTTAAGTTTAGGTATTACATAGTGTATCCAGTAACTGTTTAGATGGATTTCAATACAAAAAGGGTAAGGGAAGAAGAAGAAATCTTTGGTATATCTGCATTTCTTTTTATAAAAGAATGTAAAAATAAATTAATTATCTGTGGTTTAAGCCCAGACAAAAGCGTGTATCTACTACGCAATCAAATTATACATGAGTCTGCTATTTGTGCAGGTCAGTTACCAAATTACATTAATTCTCGAAACACAGGATTTTCCTGTTGCCAAATTATTTTGATGAATGATGATGGAGAATGTATGGCGTAAGAACGCTTACATTTGCGATGATTAAACTATTAAACATGAATAGGAAAAAATGAAGATTTGATTTGTTTAAGAGTGTAAGCTTATTGTGAACTTGGCTTATTTTTAATGTTCATGAGATAGAGGTCATCCTGATTTCGTATGTGCTCATTTCTCCCATGATTTTTTCATTGTTAAGATCATATTATTATGAAACATGAAAGGGAAAGTTGTACTTACTCAGTTAAAATGTGCATAACGTGGCGCTTTGCAGGATCTTCAATGTCGTATTTTTCACTTGTCATCACGGCCCACAGACTATTGATAACAGCTAGCTCCAGGACGGGTTTAAGATACAATGTCTTATTGACATTCCTCCTGTTGAACACATTGTGTGCAATATTACATTATCAAATTTCTAAGAAACAATTAAAGATTAGTCATCTCAATTACGCAAGACGTAACAACTTACTGAAGGTATTTCCGAACCTCGCCAACCTGTTCATGCATCATCCCTTCCATTGACCGCTTCCCAAAACCCATATCACGCAAACATTTCAATGTAAATCTGCGCATTTCTTGCCAATCTTTTCCTTCCAATAATCCGAGACCTAGTAATTGCAACATTATTTTGTCATTATATAAAAAATATTAATATTAACTAGCGGGTACATTTAGCCAAATGAAACGGTTGCACGTGTCATGTGTTTGCGTCATGCAAAGTTAGCATTTAAGAGAAAAATACGGGCTTTGACTTACCAGAGTACCCTCTTATGGGTTTAAAAAGTTCCAGTTGATTTCTACCTTGAAGTACATCCAGCCTACCTGCGTCTTTTGCCGATTCATAATCATTAACGAATACAACCCTGCAAAAACGATGTAATAATATGTGTTATTTTTAATGGTGTAAACAGGGTATTTTCTTTGAAAATTGATATGATGCATGAAACATTAATATTTAATAATTCTACACATTGTAAATCCAAAGTACCGTAATTAATACACGCTTACGCAAGATCAAAATAATAATAACACAGTATTTTCATAGAATGCTAAAATTTGATTACCTGGTTTGTCCAAGATATAAAGTGAATATGTTGCCGTATTTCTGAGCAAGTCTAGAAATCGTCAATGTGGGAATTTTTCCCAGGAATGGCAAATACCCAATAATAGGGAGGCAAAGAGGACCTAACAAAAGAATTAGTTGCAATTTCTGGTGAACCAAAGTTGATATACCTGGACCTTTTCACATACGCATCACTTGTACTCATCTTTTAATTACATTTTTATTGCGTACAGAGTACGGACACAATTATTATGGATTTCCTAACAAAAGAAAAAATGCTGGCCAAAATGTGTTTCATTACCTGGTGGAATCTGCGGTCCTTTGCTTTTCTTTGGTTTCTCTACCAGTAAGTAATAGAAGAGAAGAAAAATGAATAGCGCCACTTCAAAATAAATCATTTTTACTGGACGATGTAAACAACTTCACAACTCAACGTTCAAAAAAATACTGAATACTAATGTTTGAAAACTGCAAAATGATTGTAGACTTTGGAGTATTCAAGGGTAGCCATAAGCCGTTGTATGTTTTTCAAGGGATCTAGGCTTACAGATAGCATTGTAAAATTGAGTAACCTCCGTTATGCTAAAAGATTACTGTGTTTGAAGAAAATGTAACCTTACGCTAAGATAATCATAGCATCTTCAAATGACATAATAGTTGGTCTCGGCGGTCCTTTTCTAATTCCGTGACAGGGGTCTATAATTTTCCTTAGCATGTGTTATGCGTGAAAGAGTTTCCTCTAAACTATGTTTGTCTTATTCGGGTAGATTAAAACGAGTGGATAAGAAAACGTTAGACAACGCTCACGCATGCATCTCATCATTTTTTAAAACAATAAAAGTAAATTGACATTGATCTTCTCACCTTCTTATCAATTCTAGCGCTCATAATCTAAAATTATGATGAGATCTACCCACCCATTTCAACAGCACCAAAGTTTAATATTATGTACCTAGCCGCTCTAAACTTTTTTGATAGCATTTTTACATTTGTACATAACATTTTGGAAGGATGAAAGTTCAGATTTCAAAATGACTTACCTACGCTCATTCATTCATAATAATTATGCGCTGCACTGTAATGGCAGTAGAGAAGAAGCATCGCCGATCTATTTTCAAGGCCAAAGCAGATCATCTCGCCAGGTTAATATGTTTATGCTAAACCAAATAAAATGTTTTCCATTTATTGCATAATAATACTAACATAAGGTGTTGTACGTTTGCCTGCTAGAAGCAAAGATGTCTATTTTAAGTTTAATCTACTCATTATCTTGAATGTTTTGTTTTTTATTGCCGTTATAGGCTTTTATGAAGATGTCTATGGGACCCCTTTACCTGAAACCTAACGTTTTTTCATGTGAGTGGTCATGAGGCATGTTTTTGTGGTAATCATGCAAGTTTAAGTTGTATGCGGATAACTCAATAAAAGTTTATCTTTATCTTATCATGTTGAATGTTTAGCTGAACAGTAACCTTACTGGCTATTGTGTGTCGTTACTTTTTGAAGATGCTGTGAACATAAACACAATTAAAGTTAACAGTGTGGCTTAACCATACCAGTTAATAGTCCCCACAATCTGTTTTAACACGTAAATGATGTTACTTCCTTTGTATCAAACTTGGATTATTTATGTCCCTTGTTTGTACTGAGTAATCGATTTCCAAAATAAATCAGCATGGGAAGGTTACAATATTACGATATGACTCATTTATATTTTTGATGGCTATAATTACTCATTGCATGGTTCAAAGGATTTTATGACCAATGAAGGCGTCAATGAGCTGCTCATAAACAATCTCACGTGTAAGGTTTCTCTTGATATGACGTTATAATATGATCTTTTCGTAGTAAAATTCGTGGTTTTTCAAAACTTTGGAACCAAGTGCGTTACTTCCACCATAGTTTTATGTGCTCATGCACCATGCATGTTTGTTAGTGGTACAGCAATTTTATGGTTTGCAGAATAAACACATCCCATGCAGCAACAGACAAAAGTAATTATGCAACAGCATCGTAATTTCATCTATTCTATAAACATCCGAAAAATGTTTATGCATAATTCACTAAACTAGTTCAGTCTTCTCAAGTAAACCTAAATATTTAACATTTATTATCACTTATTTCTTATTTGCTTGTGTGCTGGCGCATGAGATTTTATACGCTTTTGTTAAACAATTTCCAGCATAATTCACATTTGACTGTGTTGCTGTATTTTTTGCCTATATTATATTCTTTTTGCAACGCCAAATTTTGCCAATGGGATACAGGTAGGTCCTAGGTGCAATGATCGTAACATTGACTTTTGTTATACGTACTTATTAAACGCGTTGATGACAGTGTTATTATTGTGCAACGCGTCAAACAACACAGTACACTGGTTGATTGATCGGTTTTAGGTCCATCTCGTATGCATGTAGTTTGTATATCTAGCCAGACTGTTCTTAAGTAATGATGAATGGTTTGTAAATTGTATGTAAAAAAAATGGCAATAACTTTCAAATAAAATATAATATTGATGAGGGTGTATGTATTACATTTTTAATGAATGTTAGGGAAGTACGTAAAGTGACGACTATCGATATTTTACGAGAAAACAATAATATAATTGCATTGAAACTTGAACTTCTGCTGCTTTTCTGGTGCGTACCAGTACCAACCGAGGAAAAACATTTTTTAGTGCTTCATACCGGTTTCAGACATTCTCGTCATTGATCTCTATGCTTTACGCCTACCAACTTCCTGAGCATCGACTTTTACTTCATCAACAACATTCGTGTCAATTTTTCTTGTCTCTTCGGTGAACGTCTCATTTTGAACCGAGTTCCGAAGTAGGTAGATAGGTTTGTCAGTTTGTCCTAGCTCACGTTGTTTGCTCATGTTCATTTCTCACACAATTCATAATCAGTTTATCGTTATATCACGAGACTTCTAGATTTCAAACGTGTGATTGTTTCTTTCATGAGAACGATCTAATTATTCCTTTTCAGGAAACTCTGTCGTACGCTATAACTCTATCGTGTGTTAGCCATAAAGCACCAACGATGCATGCTTAACTTGATCTGGGAATTAATTTAACTCTGTTGCTGTTGCTAACCAAAAGGCATCATTTATAATAAAGAAACCCAAGTTCTAGAAATTATCACGTAGATATTAATTGCGTTAATCATAAGCACAAACGGCAATTATCCGAGTGCACTTATATGACATGATTGTTAGCAAGGAAAATGTGAAAAAATTGTTTTTGTATTTGTGTGTTGAACTGAATAAAATGACTTATTGCTGTTGTTGTGAAGGGCAGTTTCAATGAATAGGCAATTTTACTTTGCTATATTGCAACTTCAAACTTGCTTCAATGCGGTTTTCCATAAAGCACAAAGGTTTTGCAAGACCACGGCCAACATAAAAGATGGTAACTCGTAGCTCTGTATATGTTGGTGTGTAGCCTTAGCCTTCGCCTCTAATATTTTGACATTGCATTAATTACACCCAATGACCCGATACAAGTTTTCTCACAGGACCAAGTCATATCCAGTAGGTAATCTGATATTCTTCTCTCTCGCCAAAGTAGTATAAACATAATCTTGTTGGTCCAGCATGAATTGTGGGATATGGGGTATGTTACTTACAATAGTTTTAATAATAAACTTGTGATGATATTCAGAATGAAAGACATTTTGCAACTTGAATGACATGCACAAATTGAAAAAGGGTTTGTATAGACGCTGTATTAAAAAGTAATTACGCTACAATGAAATAATATAACTTTATGACCGCTGTTCAGAAATATTGTCATAACTTGCAAAACTTGTTTTTAGCATTTTATAGAAGATAAAAATATCACAGTTTGGGTTTGCCCAAAATTTCATAATTTTGTGTCGAAAACCCATAATGATAGGACATTATGGTTTAAAAAAATAGGATTCTACGTACAATTTGTACTCCGAGTGAAAAAAGGAAATATATGAATAGTCATGTAAAGTTAAATTGTCGTCATTACACAATCTCACTGCCTGTATATGATGCTTGTATGACTTGGGAAGATGTGATACTTGCGCAATATTTCAGGCAAACGCAGGAAACCAGTAAAGTGGAGAAGGAAACCCAAATCCTACACCTGCTTATGTGTAGACTTGACAAACGTTTTGTACGAGCTGACTATATGCCATGATCATGAGTTGTAAAAGGAAGATGCAAACTAGCCGAATGGCATCCGAAAATACATACAAAGTAGCCGTATTTTTATCCGAATACACACACAAAGTAGCCGAATGATATCCGAATAGACACAAAGTAACCAAATTTTTCATTCGAAAAATATACAAAGTACCCGAATAATATCCGAATATTTCGGCTTGCAATTTATAGTACCATCCAATGCATGTATATTACATTTTTGACATCATATGCATTATTTTAAGCCTTACGTTACCTCCGACAAGAGAATAAGGAAACCCACGAGAATCTAAGGTTACCCACATGATATTAAGGTTACCCACATGATATTAAGGTTACACACATGATATTAAGGTTACCCACATGATATTAAGGTTACCCACATGATATTAAGGTTACCCACATGATATTAAGGTTACCCACATGATATTAAGGTTACCCACATGATATTAAGGTTACCCACATGATATTAAGGTTACCCACATGATATTAAGGTTACCCACATGATATTAAGGTTACCCACATGATATTAAGGTTACCCACATGATATTAAGGTTACCCACATGATATTAAGGTTACCCACATGATATTAAGGTTACCCACATGATATTAAGGTTACCCACATGATATTAAGGTTACCCACATGATATTAAGGTTACCCACATGATATTAAGGTTACCCACATGATATTAAGGTTACCCACATGATATTAAGGTTACCCACATGATATTAAGGTTACCCACATGATATTAAGGTTACCCACATGATATTAAGGTTACCCACATGATATTAAGGTTACCCACATGATATTAAGGTTACCCACATGATATTAAGGTTACCCACATGATATTAAGGTTACCCACATGATATTAAGGTTACCCACATGATGTTAAGGTCATCCATGAGAATTTAAGGTTACCCATGAGAATTTAAGGTTACACATAAGAATTTAAGGTTACCCACATGATATTAAGGTTACCCACATGATATTAAGGTTACCCACATGATATTAAGGTTACCCACATGATATTAAGGTTACCCACATGATATTAAGGTTACCCACATGATGTTAAGGTCATCCATGAGAATTTAAGGTTACCCATGAGAATTTAAGGTTACACATAAGAATTTAAGGTTACCCACATGATATTAAGGTTACCCACATGATATTAAGGTTACCCACATGATATTAAGGTTACCCACATGATATTAAGGTTACCCACATGATATTAAGGTTACCCACATGATATTAAGGTCATCCATGAGAATTTAAGGTTACCCATGAGAATTTAAGGTTACCCATAAGAATTTAAGGTTACTAACATGATATTAAGGTTACCCACATGATATTAAGGTTACCCACATGATATTAAGGTCATCCATGAGAATTTAAGGTTACCCATGAGAATTTAAGGTTACCCATAAGAATTTAAGGCTACTAACATGATATTAAGGTTACCCACATGATATTAACGTTACCTATAAGAATTAAGAATTTAAGGTTACCAACATGATATTAAGGTTGCCCACATGATATTAAGGTTACCCACATACAATTAAGGTTACCCAATGCCATTAGGGTTACTCACGAGATTATGAGGTTAATCACATACAATTAAGGTTACACATGAGAATTTAAGGTTACCCATGAGAATTTAAGGTCATCCAAAAGAATTTAAGGTTACTCACATGATATTAAGGTTAACCATGAGAAGTTAAGGTTACCAGTATGATATTAAGGTTACCCATAGAAAATTTAAGGTTACCAGCATGATATTAAGGTTACCCAAGGGAATTTCATGGGAATATTTTGTGGGCCAACCCTAATGGCATGTGGTTAACCATAATATCATCGGGTTAACCATAATATCATCTGGGTAACCTTAAACTCCCATGGGTAACTTGAATTGTATGTGTGTAACCTTAATTGTATGTGAGTAACCTTAATATCATGTTGGTAACCTTAATATCATGTTGGTAACCTTAATATCATGTTGGTACCCTTAATATCATGTTGGTAACCTTAATATCATATGTTGGTAACCTTAATATCATGTTGGTAACCTTAATATCATGTTGGTAACCTTAATATCATGTTGGTAACCTTAATTGTATGTGGGTAACCTTAATTGTATGTGGGTAACCTTAATTGTATGTGGGTAACCTTAATATCATGTGGGTAACCTTAATATCATGTTGGTAACCTTAAATTCTTATGGGTAACCTTAAATTTTTATGGGTTATTTCTTTTATGGGATATTTTCTGTGGGTAACGTAAGGCTTAAAATAATGCATATGATGTCAAAAATATAATATACATGCATTGGATGGTACTATAAATTGCAAGCCGAAATATTCGGATATTATTCGGGTACTTTGGATATTTTTCGGATGAAAAATTCGGTTACTTTGTATGTCTATTCGGATATCATTCGGCTAGTTTGTATCTTCCGTTGTAACATTGGTTGAATCCCTTTTTTTCACGGGAATGCGATTGCGCTTGCTATTTGTTTCAGACTGCGTTTAGTCGACTGTAAAGGAAGCATAAGTGTATTCTTAGCTCAGCAAGAGGAATTGCTAAAACCTTTCTCATGAATTTAATATCTAATCCAAGCAAAATTAAGCATTCCTGTGCGTTTTGCAAATGCTGGTATTAAAATGTACATAAAATACATGGTTTTCCCCGCTTTCTCAACTAAAGGAATTTAGCAAAGTCCAAATAATATTTCGTTTGGAAACGCTTTTCCCAAGCATAATGCCAATGTTGTCCCTGGAATGGTATGACAGTAGATATTATGGCTAAAACGTTTCAGACCGAAAAATTGCTTGGACTTTCTTTTTGCAAAGGAATTAACTGTGGAATGTCTTTTTGGGAACCAGCAATTTTAACACTATGCAGAACAAAAAGAATTCAGAACATGACGCGGCATGGCATCAGAGCTGTGTATATACTACATAATATAAAAAGTGTAACATTGGACTGGAAGTTTACTTTTTGGAGGTTGAATGATTTATATTGCATTCAAGTATGCCTGACTGAAAACATCCTAGTAATAAAAAACCACCTCCTGTTACATAGGATGCACATCTAATCTAAATTCTCAACTGCAGCTTTATTCAACGGCATTTCTAAAGCTTTTACAAATTTCACGTGACTGGCCTGCCTACGTGATGTAGGTGAATTACAATAAATACTGGTACATTGATAATGAAAACAAGAGAGGCAGATGTGTATAAATATTAAATGCGGTACTAAACAATATGGACATTGGGCAGTACACACAATTCAGCACGTTAGCTGTTATGGACTCTTGTTCTAACCGGATAATTAGTAAATAGCGTGATGTATTAATAAAAAATTCATAGTGTATCACCATTGGCCAATGGGAACATATAATTGAAAGCTTTTGTGATATATGACATAGGATGTAGTGTGTACAACATATGTAATATTATTGGCACAAGTTCTCAAAATGATCGCGTGTGCATGTGCAAGCTATGTTGGGAACCAATATACTTTGGTAATAAATGATACATCAATTTGTCATATTCTTTTGCAAACGAAAATATGGGATGGGCTATTCTGGATATTTTTTAACTTACCAAAATGACAAACACTCAATATTTTACTCGTTACTCAATTGCATAATTTTGCACTCTAATAACAATTCAAAAAGTAGAAATCTAGTCTAAATTGCTTAAAGCTTGAATGTAAATACATAGAATTGTACAAAACGTATAATGATGTTTTACGCAAAAATTCACAAAATCGTATACTATTTGTACTATTAGTAGTAAGCTGATATACGTATGAATCTATATCTTTATGAGCACTAGCGACTAAAAATTTTATGGAAATACAAGTTAAACAAATAGTTAAATTAACCAATGTGTGAGGGTGTGTGAGATACAATGAGTGGAATAGAAAATACTACATCTTGTTTGGATTAAGGTAGGTGATGCGACGGAATGACGAAAGTAAAGGCTATAGTCATAGTCAGCAGCATAATGAAGTTCAAATATTAACACAGACCAAAATGATAACGATTAGCCGGCAATTGTCATTATCACGCTTTTACATATTACAAGCTACAAAATCCAGTTTTTTCTGTCCGATGACAGACGCAGACCAAGTAACAGGAACTTTTTGGTTCTGTTGTTTCAATGAGTCATTGTTATTTCATCGTCAAGTTGAAGTACTGTCATGTAGTACTGTAGGCTTTGTCATTATAACCGCATGACACTATTCTTTCATCTATTCATTCAGCCGGCAATGAAACCAAGTTTACGCAGATGAGGAACAGATGGATGAATAAAATAGTACAACCAATTTCATACTTTAGAAATTCATTTACAATAAAAACTATATGTCATGCCTAGAACTATAAGTTTATAATAATGTTATATGTACTACTTTATCCTGAAAGCACAGTCTGTCGGAAAAAGTAAAATCGTCAGATATCTAAAAAGCAACAGCAGGCGAGGAAGCAGGAAAATAAGAGAACGGCAAAGCAGGAGGGAAGTGTAAGCAGTTTGGCAAAAGAAAATGAATCCTTGAATGTGTATTGCACGTTCCATGCAAACTTGAAGTCATTCTTTTGCCTGTGCTGATATAACTGTTCGTTGTCGACTAGAAGAGTGCCTTGCATGTGTGTGCCTCCTGCCTCCTCCTGTGGATTGTGAACGGTGTACATGGATATGGTTTCTGTGGACTTTATTCTCCTCTTGTACATACCACTTTCGTTCCAACTTTGGGTAGGTCTGCCCAAACCCAATATATCATTTTACAAAGCCAAAGAAATATAGCCGTTATATACATTTGATGGTGACTGCGGCTACACGTTTAACTTTACTACGGCTACACATTCCATTTTTACCAATCCAACGTCCATTCCATTCTAGTAATGAAGCAAGTGCCAAAGAAGAAAGGAGACATTGATACAGTTTTACTCACAGAGATATTATCATGATTATTGTAGGGAACAATAAAACCTTCTTTATGCATGTATGCGTTTCTTTCTGTGTGTATGTGTGTGTGTGTGCTATTATGCACAACAGGCAAAGTTAGTAGCAGCAGTAGGCTCACAGTTATAGTTAGTGGTTAAAGGAGAAGCTCTTTTTCTTTAAGTCATTATGAAGCACTTCTGTCTGCAAAGTCATGTACAAGTAGCAGTAACGATATAATAAAAATTCGTACATCTCCTCTGTGTTACAGCGATAATCTTATAAACTTTTCCTCAATTCATCGTCTTTGCCTCTTCTCCTTTTTCCCTTCCTAGCTGTTCGGCATTTCTGCCTTGTTTGGTTGGAAGGAATAAATAGCGGCTGAAAAGTCTTAACTCGCCTTCAGGTGTGCACAACGGCTCGCCAGGAATGTACCGAAAAGCTGTGGCAGAATAAGCTTTTAAGTTGTACTGCCAGTGAGAGTTAAATAAACGCAAAAGCTAGTTCATAATATCGAACAAAATTGGGTAGTAGTATTCATGCATGCTTGCATGCATAATCTCATAAAGATTCCGTGAAGATCATCAAACGGACAAAGTACTTTTTTCTGTACTACATTATTTTCCATAAACAACTTTTCCACGATAAAAGGACCACCTCTACCACGAAGAAAAAAAACAATAGCTTATAAGTGCAAATTTATACACACACGCCAAATAACGTTTTTACAATTACACTCCACTTGGTGGTCAATGGTCGCACGGATATTCTCGAACTGAAGTAATTGGTTAAAGTCACAACATGACAATGACTAACACCAGTCCGTCCTCGGAAAAGCTTTTTGATTAATTAGAAAAACTCATTGAATTTCCTTGCGAAACGGTTATTGTGATAGTGCAAAATTTGGAAACTACTCATTTTCCTTCGCATATTATAAAGTTACCTCTTGCGAGTTTTATCGATTTCATGTTGAAATTGAAAGCAAGAGCTGTGAATTTTGTTTGGAGTGACTCAGAAAAGGACAGTAAGGACAGAAAAGGGATGTTTAATTTGGCGAAAGTGTAAAACAATTTAAAAGTGGTGTATGGAACAGTAGTGGCCGTCGGTGCTGTATTGTGACATATCTTTTCATATAAATTTTCATCTCTATATAGAAGCAAAATCTATATTCGCGAACAATGTTTGAAAATCAGACCGCAACAGCGCTGAGTCAGTGGGCTCATGTACCATGGGAGTTTGAGAATCCGCCAGTATTCCGATCAGCGTGGTTTGAAAAAGTGGACGACCCAGGATGGAAGACCTTCATGAGAATGAACAGGAACATCCCTTTCTACGTCTCCATTCTGTATCTTGTAGTAATATTTGGACTCAAATCCTATATGAAAAATCGACCCGGTTTCGAGCTGAGGAAGCCGCTGATTATGTGGAACTGGGCGTTAGGAATATTTTCCATGGTTGGATTTTACCGAATGAGCCAGGAGTTGATGCATGTGTTGAGCTTACCTAATGGATTTCATAAAAGTGTGTGCATACGGGAAGGTCTGAATGAGCCACTTGCCTTCTGGGCTGTCTTGTTTGCACTATCCAAGTTTGTCGAGCTGGGCGACACACTATTCATCGTGTTGAGGAAGCAACCTTTACTCTTCATTCAATGGTACGCTTTTATTATGCTTTAATACTAAATTGCTCTGTTGTTCTCTCTCTGAATCTGAAAGTGTTGTTTACGCACACTCAATAGTTTATCATCGCATCATGGTCATTATAATAATATAGTGTGAGAAATTTAGGTTGTTGAGAAAAACAATCATTTTTACTACTACTTCAAGTGTCGACCATCGACCTGTCATGTTTGACAAGCGTCCTGCACTACCACAACCTTTCATTTCATGTGACAAGTATTTAGTATATCTCTGTACAGCACAAGCACGCTAATATCAATATGAATGAACCGAAACATGCTAAATGCATTAGAAATCATGCCATGATAATGTAAGATATTGGAAAGGGGCTCAAATTCACTAGAAAATAGTTAAATAGTCTACAGTTTACCCTAATACTTTACTTGCAATTTAGTTTTTATTATTGTATCAATTTTTCTTTCCGCCAAATTATCAGGAAAGAGTAAAATACGGTGAATGAAATAGTTTTCAAAATGAATGAGTACTTAATACAGTCAAATTACTGTTACCCCATTACTATTTGCTTGGCCTAGACCTTATCTTATGCGGTTTTGGGCTTGTTAACGTTCAATTTGCGGTCAATAACACTGATTTGCTAAATTGACTGTCAGTATTCAAAATTTAAAAACTATAGCACGTACTCAAAATTCATGCTCTATTATATTATGCAAATACGTTATGTAATCGAATACGTAAGATAATCATTTTTGGAGTTTTGTAGTAACTATATTTTTCATGAGTTAATACCAAATTTTCTCAGGAACTGCTTGCACAATTTTCTTGGAACAAAAAATCTGAAGATCTGAGTTTTTATTGGTTTCAACATGATTTAGAAATTGTATATTTTAAATGAGTGTATGTAACGTTAATAATCAGCTTTCCATTTACTATTAATTAAATTACGTATTAATATCTATTTGCAACATTGTAAGTTAATTGGGAATTAAATTGGTTTAAAATGAAAACAAATTGCAGAGAACTTTGAGTGTTTACTGTTTTTGGGGCAAAGCAAGAAAAGTACAAATGTGAATAAATCATAATCGGATAGGAGTTTAAGGCAGCTTTCGGAAGTCACCTTTGCACCAATATATATGTGACTCGGCTCGGGTCACCCGGGTTTAAAGAAAAAAAATTGAAACAAATTTAAAATTTAAACCTGAAATTTAAGTTTAACAAGCTTAACGAGTTCAGGGATAAATATGTGTTTTTCGTTCGTAATCGGCAACTCTGGGCACCATGTAGAAACTTACTTAGGTCAAACTGCAGTATAGTTAATTTGACAACTTTTTTTCTTTACTTTTTTACAGGTACCATCATTGTATTACCATGTGCTTCGTTTGGACAATTTATCCCTACAGTGAGCCTATTCAGCGCTGGTAAGTTACTGCTAATTAATTAATCACTATTAAGTAACCTTATGATGAGTTATTACCCGAAACAAAAAATATGTAGGGAAAAGTTGTATGTAAATTCATTTATGAGATTTCCGAAATGATTCCGAGAACAGTTTTAATCCAAATTAAATGTCCATCACAAATCGTAATGATACAGGATAAAATTTTAAAATGTGAATGGTACGTGGCTTGATAATTTTGGGAACTAAGTTTAGAATATTCTACAATGAGAAAGTACAAGCAAATTTTCCCTCAACTAAAAAAAGCTTTAATTCAGGTTTTCATTTTTGCAAATTAATTAACACTTATATTTTCAAACAAACGAACGAATGGTTTAAAAACCACACACTAAATTTCCATGAAAGATTCACTTATACCATCTTACTGTTTCTTATGCCCAGTATTTGAAATATTTATATTATGGTTTACTACTCTAATTGCTTGATAGAATAGAAATAAGGAAATGAACAGAGAAAAAGAAATTGACATTTTATGGCTATCTGCAAAGCACTTGTTTATTCACTTTCATTGTTGCAATTATCATTATCGCGAGTTGTGGTAAATCCAGAGATGGTACGTTTGAGGTAATTTCTTTACAAGTTAAAATGTTCTTGTAAGTTAACATCAGAATGAATGAATCACATGAAAATTCATTCACTAGTTTCGGTGAATTTAAAGATGAATGGTGCTCTAAGAATTCGGCCTTAAATAAAAAGCATTCTTTCATTAGGAAACATAGATAGCAACTTACATTAATGAATGGAAAGAAACTTTTAAGTGGTTGAGAATCTGTTAGAAACTATATGACCGACAGTTGGTTACATTGTACATATAGCTTCGAATCGCAATAATTGTTCAATGAAGATGTTCATTAACAACAAATTTGTATTATTAAATATTGCAGGTACGGGGTCATGAACTTTTTTGTACATTCTATTATGTATCCATATTTCGCATTGCGGGTAAGTGTTTTAAAGCTCCAAATATTTATATATACTTATCTTGTTGTACATTATGCAATGTCTTTACTATGATACTATTTAGTATGCGTCAAAAAAACTCATAAGAATGACTTTCTGTTTACACAGGCGATGAAAGTTAAAGTCCCACGAAAATTAGCGATGACATTAACATCCTTACAACTTGCCCAAATGGTTATAGGAATGTCTGTGAATGTATACTCACTTTACGTTCTAAGTAAGTTTTAATACTTCTTCCGCTTTCTTGGTTTTAAATTTATTTTCATTTAATTGGTACTAAAGTTCAAGAATCATATAATCACATTATGACAATAATTTTTTGCTTGATATTTACAGCCGTGCGTCATGAATACTGCGCGAGGGACAGCTATACAATCAAGTGGAGCATTGGAGTCTACTCTTCCTTTGTCCTCCTTTTTGCAGACTTTCTAATCAATCGATATTTTCCAAAAAGAAAGGCAAAGAGTTCCTAATTTATCAACGTTTACATCTAAGTACTAAGGCAAACATTATGTACACAGTGTGTCTAAGTCTGTTTATGTGTCCATCTCGATAAGTCTTATAACGGAAAATTGGTTTGATGACAGTAAAATGTAATGACAGCAGCAAAAAATGTAACAAAATTGAACTGCCATGTATTTCCCAGCATTTTTCTTTAGAATTATGACAGCACAAACGACAAACAGAACACGCACCATGTCGCAGTTTTCAAAGCAAGTCATTACAAGTTTCTTTTCATCAGTGCGCTGCCAACAGAGTTACTAGATAATATCTTATGCAATTAGAAAAATAAATGGTTGGTAAAAATGTATTATTGTTTAACTTAAAGATTATAGTCAGGTGATATATCAAACCTACCATATTTTGCCAAAAGCAAGTAGCGTTATAGCGTCTTTTGTTTAATAGTATTTATTGTTATTGCTAGGAAGAGGGGGATTTTGCAAGACATCGAAAGTTTAAAAAACATGAAAAGAAACTTGTGCAATTTCAAGTGAGTCAAATTTTTATCAGATACTTTTAGCTGCTACATTTCGATTGGAGTGTAGCTTGGCTTGTGAAAGCATTTCCAACTAATCAACTGAATTATAAATCTTATGATACATTTATGCTTACGTTTCATGGTGCTTAATACAGACAACTCAGTTTGTTTGTACATAATATGTAATAATATTGATAGCCTTTCTAAGTAACACATTTTGTCGCAAAATGTTATTTTGGGGTTATTTGAGATGTACCTTATTTCTTTGAAATTATTATGCAAATCCTCCATCCGGAATGGCACAAATTTGAAGTTATCTTAAAACAATATAACTTATTTCTGTGTTTCACATTCTATAAGCTACTGCTGACGTTACAAATGTGCCTGTTTTTGGAAAACTTTTGCTCGATATGATTCGCGTATAGAATATAATTACATAAAGTATAACGCATTTAAAGGGAAGCTTGGACATTTTTATCTGAGAATTTTCACTATCAATTCAATATGAATTATGTATGATACACTGTAGAGAAATAAGAGTAATTAATGTTAAAAGATTTTTATAATCTCTGTTTTCATGGATGAAATTTAAGAGATTGTGATGTCTATCCATAATGTACTATTTATCACAAGTTTCTGCAATCTTGTTTAAATCCGATAATTGTGTCCGATCTCATTCCACGATGAACTTTCCACAATTTACGATATCATACATAATACCTATAAAGAGCAGTTACCATTTGACTGTTGACAGTCGCAAGTTTAGGATATAGATGTATATATAATTATATAAATAGCATAAAGAATCAAATGTATTCATGAATCAGTACCGGGTACTGCTGTGTCGCTTCACTGCGTCATTAAACTACTTAAAGTTACCTCGTTTATAATTAGCAGTCTTCTGTGCCCTTTACGACAGTGAAAGCAATAATGACTGAATATCAGTAATTCTTGGTAACACTTTTCTGAATGACAAGATATTATGTAAAGTAAAGGCTCGTTTTGATAGAGTACAAGGAAACGGTTTGCCTTCACACGAAGACATTCTTTAGACTTACCGTTTTTATAAGTGATTGTAAGCAAGATTGTTGATTATGTCTATTCTAAGTAATTTCAACACTGCAATCATTTTGTAACAACTATTAAACAAAATAAATTTTGTCAAAGCGTTAACGTTCATTGTTGTTTGAGAAAATGAATAATATTTGATATTATATGTAACTACTAAAACACACAGTTTTTAGACATTTACGCTGACTTTCATAGTGCTTTCACAGCTTAACAGCATGCATAAAAGTTACCACAATTAAATCTAGAAACTCAACCACATGTGTACTTTCTACTTGATATAATAATTAGAATGTAGCCCACTTTTAGAAAGAACAAAATCATGTCAAAGTCAATTCACAAAGTAATTTTTACAACTTGTGATTTTAGTATAGTGGCCAATCAAGCATACGGGATAATCAGGGAAATTTGTAACTCAAATTCAATACTTGTTTATGATGAATTCAAAAATTAAGAGACAGGCTACCAATTTACAAAATTCCGATTGTTTTCAAGTAACCTGATTTGTTCAGTAAAACAATCTTCTCGGTTGGCAAATGTAAAGAAAAATTAATTGAATTTTATTTATCAGCAATGTAAAAATATGACTAAGCCCTGCTTGATAGTTTAGATAAAATAGGCGGGACAGACAGCCGTTAGATGGCTGATATTTAGATTCTGTATCAAGTCAAAAATGTAATTATAAGGTGCTGTACGTTAATCTGACCAAAAATATTGATATTTTTGTCACTTTGACTGTTTGTTAATACTATTAGTGTAGGCTATTTGATATATTGTTACTTTTAAGTGTATAAAAATTATGTTGAATACCCGTGCGGAAGCGTCTTATATTGTTCATAAAACAAAAAGAAACAATAAAGTGAAATTATATATTCATGCGTCTAAACATGCACCCGAGATCCAATTTAGAAAAATTATTTATTTGACTGCATTCGCAACGCACAAAGGACAACCAGGGAATATCATATAGGATTTAAACCATTAGCAACATTACTTCTACCCAACCAAACGGACAGGACATTTGATGATATATATCAATAACATTATTTTTTTCATTTTTGAATCAGATAATTTCGAAATTATAAGAGAGTCGTGATGTGGCTATATGACACACGACTCTGAGTTTTGCAAAGTTCATGCTATAGTTGAAGTGTTCCACTACTGTGTTTAAACGAAATGGATTCTGAACCTATCCCTGACCTCACAGAACACCATAGCGGGTCCATGCATGAGGGATCCGTGGCTCTAGAAGCATCACGTCCATCGCAGGCATGTTCTGAATCAAAATCAATACAAACGAATTTGCGAACTTAAAAACATGTGTCAACATTCATAGATGATTGATTTAAATTAGAATTCTCAAGATTCTGTCCCGTCACTCGACTCTACAAAGAAGGAATCAGATACAAAACCAAAGCAAAATCTATTACAGAAAGATGCGACAGCTAAAGATGGCGTTAGAAAACTTTCATGAGCACTTAAATAAATCCCTATAAATTTTATTAATTTGTTTGATAAACTGCTTACGTACAGTGAATCTAAATATTGTTAGACCGTTGAAGATACTAGCAAGTCGAAAATGGACACGGCAAGGGAGAATATTTCAAAGCAATTAATGATTCTCTTAGATGAAGACTCAAAGGAGTTTACCGAGCTCGACATTAAGGAAATGATGCCTGCATCACCTTTTAGCGATACATCATTTTCAAAGCTGAAAGACTTCTTTGATAGCATTATACAGGATCTTAACACGGCGCAAAAGGTTGGAATTCCTCTCGACGAAATCAAAGAGGAATTCTACTTCATTTGGGATGGCATTCAAAAATCTCATGATAACCTGAACAGCTTGTTAAATAAGGACGTGGAGCTAACCGTGGAGGTGGCAGACACAATGGCAAAAACTAGAAACCTAATTCGTATTGCGGAGGATCATCCGGAAATCACGGCGCGGCTAGGAGCCAGACTGGAATCTGCATGGAATTTGGTAGATGTTTCCGAAGAGGAAGAACGAAGAAATGCCAGCAGAATTGAAGAGCTGAAAACGGATATCATGATTTTGAATAGAAACATTCAGGCTGCTGTTGCAATGGAAGGCCAATCAGAGTATAATTCAATTTTCCATCCACTTCCACTACTAATTTCTGAAAGGTTGCATTAGATTTTTCAATGTACAATATATTGTACTAGATTGAATGAACTGATGAAAATTCGCCGAAAGTTGCAAGATGAAAGGGATGTTCTCCTTAAGGATATGGGTAGAATGCGCACGTCTTTGGCTTTGCTTCAGGAAAAGAAAACTCGGCTTGGTGAAAAGCGGTTGGAATATCAAGAGGCAATTAGGTATGCCGACGAAGAGGCTGCAGCACAAGCCGAGGCACTGCGCAGAGAAACTGAGAGAAAGGAGAACATTGAAAGGGAGATTGAAATGCTGACAAAGGAAATTGAAGTAAAGTCAAAGGAACTGAATGACACTGAAAAGCAATCATTCAATGCCAAATACAAATCACTAGAGTTTGAAAGAGGGGTTGCAGCACAAAAAGTAATTTTACAAATCCAAAAGAGAACACACCATTAATTAGGCGCACATTCATTTAATTTGAAACTGAATGGTTACTAAATTCATTAAACAGATTATGAATGAGTCTGCACTAAAGGATGCAGAGGCAGCATTTGCAAAATTGGACAAGCTAAAACAAGACTTTGACGCACAGGTGGCGCTTGTCGAAAAGTTGGTTGTTGAAACTTTCAAGAAACAAAATGACTTGAAGGTGAGTTTTGAAAATTGAGCAGTGAAAACGAATACCCAATGATACTATTGTTTTGCTTCCATTGTAGGAAAAAGAGGATGAGTTAATTAAAATCAGGGCAGAAGGAATGCAAGCTATTCGCCTCAGAAACACCCATTTGAAACGCTGTGCAGTTCTCCAGCAACGTCTGGATGCCCTTGAGTCAGATCGCGAAGTTTTGAAGCAAAAAATAATTGATTTGGAAAAAGAGTTGGAAGCAGCACAAAAGAAACTTGAAGAAAACAGAAAACGAGTGGAGGATCTAGACAAAAAGAGAACCGTGGTAAATCGCAATTTGACCCGAGCCAAAACGTTAGCATCGGAGCATGATAATCAGCTCAAGGTCCATTTGGTTGCTACAAATAATCTGGAACGTGAAATGGAAGGATACAAAAGAGAAATTACAGCACAAAGTGAAACAATTCATCGCTTAGAAAGAGAACGGGATTTTTACAGTCACGAAGCTACAAAGTTGGCACATGAGTTTGCATCCAGATTGGATGAGGTAAAGAAAATGGACACCATTGTCTTTGAATTCCATAAAAAGATTGGGGAGCTTGAAGGAACTGTCAAGACCAAGCAGCAGGAATACGAACAGTCATTGGTGGAAAAGAGATTCTTTGAAAAGCTGTTACGTGATACGGGGGTAATAAGCGTTTATGAAAATATACCTAAACCAAGCTTAGCTTAGGTACTCACTCGTCAATATGTGTCGTTTTTATAGACATCCATCTTGGACGCACAAAAGGAAGTGCGTCACAAAACATTTGAACTCAACATGTCCATATATTCATACTATGATGAGCAGAACAAATACGCAAAACAAAAATCATGTTAGAAAACATCTGATTGTAATTTATTCTAGAATGGTCATTTTACTTAAGACATTTCACGTACAGTTCATTTACCTTCACAGTTTTGGATAACTTACTTCGCGAAGGAATATTTTTCAAGACGGAAGCGGATCGCATTCGAAAAATGGCAATAGACATGCAGGTTCGTAGGGAGAATGAATGGTCATCATATTCTACTTGCTACGCATTTTGCGCAACATTTATATTTTTATGCAACATTTTCATATAGCGCGAAGTAGATGCTCTGGAAAATGAAAGGTCATTGTTGGGATGTGGGGTAGCCGAGGCAGAAAACGAGCTAGCAAAGCAAAGGTACTACGCCTTGCAAGCCGAGTCCCGGCGTCAGAATTATAGCCGTCGGGTTCAAAGACGAGAGGCAGAATTGCAACAAATCTGGAGTAGTTGGCGTACGCTTCATTCCATGGTTCGAATTGGGGCATATCACTTTCGAAATCTCATGTCAGAAATTAGGGAAATCCGGCAAAGTATTGTAAACTTGAGGTGATTAGCGAAGATGCTACAAACTCAGTGTTTCATTTAAAAATGTTTTTCAATCTTTAAAGACTTCAATTTTTATTAGACGCCTCCAGCACAAGTTCAAGGGAAATGTCAACCATATTGTTCAGTTACAGCAAGAGATATCTGTGCTAGAAAACTGCATCGCAAAGGAAACTTGCATGGTGAATGCATTAGAGGATGAATTAGCACGACCAATTAATGTTCACCGTTGGAGAGCACTTGAAGTAAACTTATAGTTAGTTCTGCTTTCAAGTTTTAAAATAAAAGTATCATTTTATACTAGCTTTAGATTTTGTCAACTAGGCTATTGATCCAGATGCATATGATACTATAAAGAAGATAAATATTGTGACGAGACGATTGGTCGATCAAAATGAAAATATTCGCAAACAATCGATTCGGATCTCGGATAAGGAACGCATCTATGTTGACTTGAAACATGTCCTCAGAAGACTTCCCAGTATTGAAACACCAGAGTTACGACAATACTTTGAAGTTCTCCTTAGCGCAAAACGGGATCAACTGAAAAAGATAAAGCTCGAGTTAGCATTTACATTGCACAGAAGTTAAAAGTGCCTAAAAGTAGTTAGTACTTGAAATGTTTTATTTATACCACAAGGTTATATGCAATGGAGTCCCAAAAGACGTACTTTCGAAACGAAGTGTCCAAAATTAACGATAGGATGAAGCAGTTGAAAAAATTATACTTTGACAAAATGAAATGCTTGGGGAAATCAAAGACTAGAACTTCCCTACCTCCGCTTGTGTCAAAACGCAATACAGAGTCCTTTAACAAGGGTGTTCCTGTCCCTCATGAAACGCATCCATTCATAGAATATCAAGAGGAAACGGAACGGCACGAACACCCACCGGAAGAACTTGATTTAGCAGCGATCAAGGCAGTTTTCAAACGTTATTCCCAAGAGCAGGAGAAAATACAACATGACATAGAACGACGAAAAAGCCAACTGATGATAGCGG
Organism: Entomobrya proxima; assembly: GCA_029691765.1. Taxonomy (NCBI): domain Eukaryota; kingdom Metazoa; phylum Arthropoda; class Collembola; order Entomobryomorpha; family Entomobryidae; genus Entomobrya; species Entomobrya proxima. Next base: position 9,693,251 of record CM056170.1, on the reverse strand, counting down.
CAAGGAGGAGCGTTCCGTCCCTGCCCAATGCTCTTGAACATTTCCGCGAACAATCTGAAAAACTCTGAACATTTTAAATTACCATGCACTCATGTTTTAAAATAAATATCTAATGTTATTTCTGGCATTTTAAATTTCCCAAATAATAGATTTTCTTTATTTCATTGTTGAGTCGGTGTTTGACCTCAATGTTTTGTAAGCATTGTCACGAATAAGCCGCATTTGCAAAGTACTACTACTCTCTCATTTAAAATTATAAAGTTAAAAGATGGACACAGCTTTTATCTGTGTCCTTGCCGCGGTTAACATAATCTTGGAATTACTAAAAGCGCCGTCGCCTCCGGATATCTCCTACTATGTATATTCTCCAGGAATGGATCTTCCTACCGAATTCTTTGTAGACTTGTTTAAAAAGTCTATAAACCGCTGGATTGCCTTTGTATTCCTTTACTACTTTACAAGAAGAGTTTGGAAAACTGTGGCAAGCAATTTGTACGAAGTCTTTGCCATTTTTGTGCTTGGAACACTTTTTTGCGCCCTGATAACATTTCTCGTTGAAATCACCACGATTCACTACCATTCTATTCAAGATTATGTATTGAGTGACATTTTATCCTCCGCCAAAATCATTTGGCACATGATTTTCACAGGCCTTATTATAATCAGCCTTTGGGATGCCTTCAGAGTAATGATCAGCAAAGAAGGATTCTTGTCACTGGTGGGTTTATGGTTTCTCATATTTTCTTCAAACTACGCAATAAACAGAATGATATCCACTGACCCGGAAATACTCAATTCTGCCCCAGTGCGTTCTTTAAAAAAGTGGAAGCAACCACTAATGAAGCAATTCTGGTGCTGGAATCAAAGTGGCAAGGAAGGTTGTGAAGAAGATGAGGAAAGCGGCCGCGTAGGCAATATTAATAAACAGCCATTCGAACCAAATACCGAATAAAACTATATAAAATATATAAGCATACATTCAAGAAATGCTTTCTACATCAAACTTATCCAAGACACGCTTATATGTGTGAAGTACAGGTGCAAGTGAAAGTTTTTTTCATTCAAACTCAATATTATGTCATTTTTACTTACTCGATCTACCTAGTAGTTTGATCTGATACACTCTGATCATCATATCATGCTGCCCATCATCATCTATCATCTCATCTCTCTCTCTCATCATTCCTCATGTGTACGGCTAATGGTCCAGAACAAAGGCGAGCTTCATGTTACCTTACATTGGTTCATGTGGACTTTGGATAGTGGATTTGGATTGCTTGTCATTCAGAATGATTGCATCGGTCAGGTCATCCGAACCAATCCAGAGGAGATGGCTGGGGTAAAGCCAATTGCAGTTGCATACCTTATCCAAGCCCACGTCCCGATTGGGGCCACTAGTGAGCAATGAAAAGAAGCCGGGGCAGTTTGAAGCCACTATAAACAAAACTCTGTTCTGCGTACCTATATAGCTCGTCTATGCTTTCCAGTAGCAGCATACCATATAACATGTACACAAACAACTGCTTTTTACAACTCGAGTAGTGCTCCCAAATGCATTCGAGGAAACAAAAAACGCAATTAATTTGTTAACATTGCTATTCAGTTTTTCATAGAAAATTGATTAATGAATGGCAATTGTGACATCTAAATTGACAGATATTCACGCCAATCTGCGATTAAGAAAAATCCATCTTATTGCAAACAAACGTGAGAATAGAGAACTTAGATGGAAATAAGAACATTAATGTATCGGTGACAAACTATAGCAGCGTTTTTTATGAATTAAGTTGCATATTTCGTGCAACGATACGGGAGAAAACGCAGCAATATAAATTAGCGTGTTTTAGCACAGCCAAAAGAGCAAATTTGTAGCTTTTTTGTGGCCAACTGAACTTTATAATCGATCTCAGAGTTTACGATGGATAGTGCCAGTGAAAATGAAGACTTGGGACCCTCCTACTTATCCCAGCATCATCAGTTGCACGACCCCTCGCATTTATTGCTGAGTGCAGGGGATGATGACACGGAAGGTGGACTGATTTGTTTTAAGTAGTTTTTCTATGCGATAAAGTGTTTTGAAATAGGTTCTTGAAATTTTATGTGCTTTGTTGGAATGATGTTTCCAATAGATAGCAGGGATGGAGATGACGAAAAGCCTACTGGACTTTTGAGGGAACAGGACAGATTTCTACCCATTGCAAATGTTGCTAGATTGATGAAAAAGTCCATTCCAAAAACTGGAAAGGTAACGTGTGGCATGATTTATGAGAAACACCGTTAATGATTTGTATGCATTTTAGTTGATAAGTAATATTTGTATGTTTTCAGATTGCAAAGGAAGCCCGAGAATGTGTTCAAGAGTGTGTTAGTGAATTTGTTAGTTTCATCACCTCTGAGGCATCCGACCGATGTCATCAGGAAAAGCGCAAGACTATCAACGGGGAAGACATTTTGTTTGCCATGTCGTCGCTGGGATTTGATAACTATGTGGAACCTTTAAAACTGTACCTGCAAAAGTATCGAGAGGCCAACAAGGGGGATAAGTCCATCATGGGTTCCACCGGAGAAGGAGAGAGTGCAGGGGCAGTTGGATTTGAATCTGTGGATGATGGTTCATCCAACGCAACTCAAGGCAATACCGTTGTTTTCACTTATGATTTGGGCCAGAGCCATGTTCAGGTTCAGCCAACTACATCAGGCAACGGCACAAATTACAATGTTGGGTAGAATCGTATGGAC